>QARZ01040777.1:26495-76542 GCA_013407115.1 Glycine latifolia | reverse complement strand
TTGGGGATCTTCATTATCTTCCCCTCCAAACTGACTGCGTTCCACCAATGTAATCAATGAAGGATGAATATCAAAGTGATTTGCTTCAATTGGTGGTCTTACAATACTAGAATTTGGTTTAGTGAACAATGGAGCCAGAATATCCTCCATTAGTTCATCTTCCGGTCTTGGCTGATTATTTCCTCGGTTAGCCATTTGTGATTCTAATTCAGAGATTGAATCACAATCAGAGTCTTCCGCTTCTCTTTCTCTTTCTCTGGCTAGTCTCCTGTTTCTTCTAATAGTCCTTTCTATTTCAGGATCGTACTGCAGATGATCAGGATTAACTATACCTTGCATAAACTAAGAAAAGCAGTTTAGTAACAAAAGAAATTTCAATATCAAGATTTAAAGTTAATATAAAATTGGCTATTGCAATCCCCGGTAACGGCGCCAAAAACTTGTTGCGAACTCGGCAAGTGTACCGTTCGTTTCAAGTAATAAAGTGAGTAAGTAAAGTATCGTCTCCACAGGGATTGAATGCATTTTTATTGTAACTTAACGTCTTAGAAATTGGAAGACAAATAATAAATTGAGAGAGTTGGTTGAGTTTGTGTGATTACGTAACTGAAATTAAATAACAGAAAATTAACGAGAACGTAAACTAAACTTAATTTGATTGTTATGCAGTGATGAGAATCAATTGTGGTTAAAGCGCATTCCCCTATGATCCCTGCCTTCTATACTTAGATTGATTATTAACTTGAATTATTTCGAATTGCTCAGCTGATGTATTCTCACATAATTAGCTAAATCCTAATCCCTTAGCAATTTAACCCTTTAGTGAAATTAGAAACCCTAATCCCTTAGTGATTCCCTCTTAAACCAAGCATTCAGCAAATACATCCTAAAATTGCTGCAACTACACATTCTTATCCCTAGGTAATGTACAAATTGTCATTTTACTCATTTCAGAAACTAGAATCCCAATATCCCTATTATGAATCCTAACCCTAAGCATCTTAATAGAATGGTCAGTCCAAATTAAGAACAATACATGAAGAACAGAATAAAACAAAGCAATTATGATAATTCTCATTTAAACCAATCAAGACATAGAGGAGTTCACATACGTTATTGCTCTAACCACAATACAAGAACTTAGCCAAGCATGCTCAGAACTGACATTAATCTTACAACTAGCATGTTCCTAGAGAGGAATTACCAGAGGAAAAGAAGAAATTACAAGCAAAGTTGTTATTCTGCAGTAACCCTAATGAATCCAATCTTCTCCAAGGTTTTTTCAATGTCTTCTTCTGCAAAAAGTCTTCGAAGAGTCCAGAAGAAGGTCCTTCTCTGTGTCCCAGAGGTTCCTTTTTATCACCCATACATTCTAGATTTAATTTAGGTAACAAGGAACTGTTCCCTAAGCTAAATCAGTATCAGATCCTTTAAATCAGGCAATATCGTGATCGTGGCGCGACTAGTGCGGAGTCCCACGCTGATCGCGTGGGATGTTCGAATTGAGTAAGCTGTTCTGGAACTCTGGCGCTAATAGTGCGGTGTCCCACGCTGATCGCGTGGGACATTCGAACTGACTGTCTGATTTTGATATCTTAGCGCTACTAGTGTGGATGGCCATGCTGATAGCGTGGCTTATTCGAATTGGAAGATTGGTTTTAAGCATCTAGTGCGATTGGCGCGGTGGGTGGCGCTACTAGCGTGGGGTCTTCGAACTGAATATTTGATCTTGAATCTCTGACGCTGATCGCGTGGGAATTGGAGCGATTCGCGTGGCTTGGTCGAGAGCTCTAGGTTGCTCTTTTTGCTTCTTTTCCTCTCTTGATGGTTCCTAATTAACAAAACAATTAAGAAATTAAAGTAATATGCAATTAAGTAATAAACTTACCTAATCCTAATTTATATTACTAATTATTAAACAAAATATTAATTAATTACTCCTAAAAACTAATGTATGCTGAAAGCATATCAAGTGTAAAATATAGAGTGTGGGGAAATTTGATTGAGCATTTTTAGTATAGTATTTTTCTACTCTTATTAGCTTATTTGACTTCTCTTGGATTCTTATTTTCTCATTTTAACTCAGTTTTAGTCTTAGACAAATAATTGAATTTAATTGATAATTGTTGCTTATTTTTAGATTTTGTACTTACTTGACCTATCTTCCTTGTGCAAGACCTATAGAAGTCTACAAAACTCCAAATTAAGCATATAAGTATTTCCTGGAAAGCTAAGGAAATAAGCTACAATTTTGTCAGAGATAAGCATGGACTAATTCTTCCGTTTTGAGGGTCAAATTAGGCTTGGAAGTCAAAACCTCTGTACTTGAGTTTTGGGCTGAGAGTTTGGATTTTAATTGATGTAATTAGCATAATTAGTTAGTTTAGATGGGCCTAATCAGAGCTCATCCCTTAATTATGTTCAATAACTATATATTTGTATAGCTAGGAGTTATTTGAACACACATATACGTAGACACAGAGAGATAGATACAAAAACAAAATTTCTAACTTATGGAAGTTTTCAAAATTAAAATATTTTCTCTATTTCTCTCAATGATTTTTCATTGTTCTTCATTGTTATTTATTTTTCATTCTTCCTTTCATCTATGTTCTTCTATTTTTATCACACAAATTTTGTGGCTTTTTCATTGATGATGATCATGAAAGGCTAAACAATCAATCAATCCAAGGATCCAGTCCAAACAAGGAGAATTTGAGTTCTGGTTTGGTATTCTAATTTCTGTTGAATGCTCATCTTCTTCTTTAATCCTCTTTTTAAATTTCATGATTATAAATATGTTTAGGATTGAAAACAAATTAGGTTATAGAATTGTTTCCTAATTTTGAATTTTAATCATAGATTGTTTGAATGATATTTCAATCCAGTTTGTGGTTTCAATTGATTTAAAAGTTAATTCGATTAAACTGTTTCTAATGATATTGAATGAATCTTCATAATGTGATCATTATATGAGAACTATGATAATTTTCATTGCTTGGTTTGGTGAATTGGATTGATATTCTTGAATTTGTTTTTAATACATCTTTTAACAATTCTGTTAGTTTATGCATTTTTCTTCAATTTTTGTTTGTGTTTCTGCAATTTTTGTTTATTGTCTGCAAACTATTTGATAAAATCCCCCTACTGTTTATAAGTTGATTAAGTTAGAAACCAAATTGGACTGTATCTTTTAGTCGACAGAGGTTAATCCTGTGCTACAAAATTATCTTAGTTCTATTTGTTTTGTAATAATTTGACAGCTGTTATCAATAAACAATGGAAAAGAAGAACAACCCAAGGTTTTTAAAAACATATAATCAAGGAATTGCTTGAAAAGAACATGATAGGGTATCGAGAAATTAAGATAGGTTGTGGGTAATCTATTTATGAGGTAAAAAATAGTAAGTCCCAAAACTTTAAACATAAGGAAGCATGATATAAAAGAGAAAGACCAAGTTCAACCACGTGCCTATGTTTTCTTTCAACCACCCAATTTTGATTATAGGTGTTGTGATAGATGATTCTAAGATTAATGCCTATGTTTGCAAGCTTTTGATTTTGGTGTTAAATTGTAACTCAGCCATGGATTTAAATATTTTGAATATAACAAAAGTTTCAGCTTTGGTTTTAAGAAGAAATATCTAAGTAAACTTGGAAAAGGAATCAACAAAAGTATAGGTAACCGTTGGTAGAAGGAACATGAGAAGCCCAAAGATCACTATATACTAATTCCAAAGGAAAGGAATAAACAAAATTAGAAAGGGAAAAGGGAAGACTATGTGATTTTCCAGTAGCATAAGCTAAACAAAATTCAAGCAAATTTTATTAATGGTGGGAATATTACAATGTTTGAGAACAAGTTGTAAAACATTACTATTTGGATGACCAAGTCTGTCATGCCAAATACTATTGGACCTATTACATGGATTTACAAGAGAATTCTCAATCTTATTACAAGTATCCAAAGGGGAATTAACTTTAGAAGTGGCAAGATTAACATAATTGAAAACACTAGACAAGCAGACGAAGCAACACTAACTAAAGATGAATGAAATTGGATGTTAGGAAAAGTGTATAGACCATCAGGACCAATAGTATCTTGAAGTAACACTTCATTGGTAACCTAAGATTTGACAACACAATGATTAGCATGAAACTCAAAGAACATTGAATTATCTTTTGCAAATTTACTGATAGATATAAGGTTCTTTGTTATGGTAGGAACATGCAGGAAATGATTGAGAGATAAAGAGAAAGAAGAATTATAAGGAGATGTAAACATGGAAGAACCAGAAAAGTGAATTTTCAAACCTTGGTCGTTTCCTATAAAAATCTATTTTGGTCCTCAAAGGGCTCTAGCTATTGAATATTTTGTGACTCATTAGTGACATGCAACAAGGCACCAGAATTAGGAATCCAGTTTGTAGAATTGTACTAAGGTTGTGCATTGATTAACATAGCATTGACAATAAGGTTTGCCTAATTGTTGGTATTTCCAAATTTGTAAGTATTGTTAGTCCAAACATTAAAGGGATGAGAATCACTAGAAGTCTGAGAAGAATTGTCGTTATGTTTAGTGTAGTTACTCTGAGATAAGGTGTGTGGAGAATAATCAACACTCATAGGATCATGTAGAGTTAGGGTAGAATTTGGTTGATAATATTGATAATAGAGATAGTGACAAACAACTGCAGTATGACCAAATTTAAAGTAGACATGGCATTGGAAATTAGCAAATCAACCTGCACTGGTGCGACCACAATCACCATTATTTCCACCACGATGATCACGTTGCTGCCACCATATTGTAGCTACCGCGCGTAGAACTACCTCGAAAACCAGAAAAATTTTCAGGATCCAATTGAGAACGTGACTTGTTTAACATAGTGTAATTTTAAGAATGCAAATTTTCTGTGATGTGTATGAGTGTAACTAATCAAAGGCAAGGCTACCTGATTATTGATCATCCAGACGAGACTCATGAGCTAGAAGAAGCACTTCAACTTGTGCGATTGGAATGGCTTCAAATTTAATCTTGATGATCGTGATTATCGAGTAATAATCTGGAGAAAGACCTTTAAGAATTGAATGAATGTGCTCTTGAATCATTATAGGGCTTTCTACTAAAGCAAGAGCATCAGCGAGGGCCTTGATTTGAGATAAAAACTCTCGCATCGACTTGCTTCCAAGTTTCGTTGCTCAAAGTTGAGTGCACAATTAATGCGCTGTGGTGATGGTCTGCTTGTTGAAGTAATCATGGATGCGCTCCCAAACTTTATAGGAGTGAGTACAATCAAGTACACAAGAAAGAATCAATGTAGATAGAGTGGAATGAAGCCAAATTAATAACACCTAATCTTGCTACTCCTATGCCTTGTAAGCTAGATTTTCAACGTAGATAGAGAGAAATCAAAGCGGAATCTGAGGATTAGCAATAAATCATTAAAGTTTGTGTGATTTGATAACATACTCAACTTGTTGACGATATAGAAGAAAGCTTGAATCATCTAGTTTATGTGATATGCAATTGGGAAAAGAAGAAGCAAAAAGAAATGGGTTGTTGTTCGTAGCCATTGAAGATCTCACCAAGCTCTAGATACCATATTAGAAAGCTAATGGATCATATTAGAACTTTTTTTAGATCATAGAAAGGAGAAAAAAGAGAAGATAAAACTTTAAAGAAGGAATGAGAAAAATATTATTGAGGTGATTCAATCCTGAGTTACAACACTTTATTTATAGAGTTATAAGGTTGGTTGCAATACAGTTAGGTAGATAGGAAACAATTAGTTAGTTATGACAACCGTCAACAATTGTCAATAACTAACTTTACAAAGTGACACAGTGTGCTACCTACTAATGTGAGAGAGTGCATTTGAATATTGCACTTCTCTACACAATACTATAATAAAAGGGAACTTGTGCTTAGCTTTTTTATCCTGAAAATGTATGTTTTGTCTTAATTATACTCATTCTCTTTGTTATTTTTCCTTATCATTGTTTGTCACAAAGCCAAGATAAGCATATCCATAGATCAATATGTTGAGTCACACAAAGTAGCGGAAAAAAGAAGAATGTGCTTAGAAAAAAGATAACCATTTTTGCAAAAAAGGACAATATGATACATTTCTCTCTCTTCACCAGACTAGTACATGTTGCAAGAAGCACATGTCATGTTTTTAACACGACAATTTGGGTTCACACTCTCATAACACAAACTTCCTCTAAAGCCTACATACCAAGATTTAATTTTTGAAGAATAAAAAATAATATATACAAGAATACATAAGAGAAAATTGTTACACTCGAAAGCTTTCAACATATTGGGTGAAACGCTGCTATGATGATTAGACTTACCAAAGCACCTCTAAGCATGCACACCTAATAAAAAAAGTAGACAATGAAAGTAAAGTATCATTCCCTCAAGGACTTTGACAAGTAAAGAAGAAAATGCTTCTTGAAGATTTGTTAGTGGAAAGCCATAATCTAAAACTGCAACAACTTCCAACTCATCTTATAGAATGATGGTGGACTTTCACTTGGGGAAACCATGAAAAAGTGTATTCAAGAATGGTGAAATAAAGCTATTCTGAAAAATAAACTTCAAGGACCTCAAACTGCAACAAATTGGATGAGTCTCTACATGTTATGTAGAGGATAATGAGGGGAAAAGCTCCCCTCATGAAAAAATAACTTCAGATGTCAATTTTGAACTTGTTGATGAAAAGAAAGATGTTGAACAAGTTTAAAAAAAGGTTGTGTAAGAATGAGTTTCTAACTTAAGCAATCTTGTTGAGTTGCATTTTGAGCAAGCTACTATTAAAGCATTGAAATAATTGTTGAGGTACTCACCTAACTTATGCTCTTCAAGGAGAAAGGAGATAAATCTTCTTTAAGGATAGCTCTTATACATCGTGCATCAACCAAGATTCCTTTGAACAAAACTCACTTCCACTGCAAAGAGATGATGAGGAAGAATTTAAGATGATTAGAAGCCCATTCCTACCAAGCTATAGCTACCGCGAAATTCCATGAATGATTACATGGAAAAGCTTTTATATTTTAAAGAATGGTTCACTTATGAATGTGTGCGAGACTCATTCTTTTCCTCAAAAAGATCATCTAGAAGAGCCAAGTAAGATCTCACGTTCCTACACTAAAAGATAAACATGCTACTTGAGTGGGAAGAGTCTTCAAAAGCACATTGAATAAAAAGTTTTAGTACACTATTGCAATCTATTCTTGACTTGTCTTGGTTTCTTATAAAGGCATAAAGCTCATCCATTTGAATATCAACAATGCTTTCATGTATAACCATGTGAATGAAGTAATCTATGTGAGTCAACCACATAGATTATTTACAAGAGCAAAACATAAAAAAAAAATCCAACAGTCAAATTCATCCAAATCATAAGAAAACGAAATGCTTTGGGATATTCACAATTCATCCAAGAAAATAAACTTGCTAAAATCATAAACATAAGATCATACAACCTACTTGTGACTTATTGCCACTCATACAATAGAAGAGAAAGATAGAACCCACTCTCCATAACCTCAAAAGAATCAATTCCTCAGCAATGAAAAGGAAGATGATCTCACGACCACCCCCATGACATTGATCCAATGACATTGTCCACCATGATCTCCATGACAACTCTTACTATGGTAAAAAATTGGGTGTGGTTTAAAACACAAACTCAAGCAGCCTATATGCCCCGAGGTTGGAAGCTCAAAGGGAAAGATAAAATATCAACTATAAGGGGCTCCACGACTAACGCTGAGCCCAATTAATTCTTTGGTGTTCTTAAGGCTTGGTGGTCTGTTCTTTATATATAGGAAGAAAGAGATTCGTAAGGTTATTTTGCCCAATATGAGATTTAAAAATGTGTTTTTCTTGATCATGTGACCTACTTTGGGTCAATTTTCACTAAGATAGTGGTCATATTTGGTTTATAAGGTGTATGGAAGAATTGTAACATTTGCATCAAGTTTTCCAACGATGCATACAACACCTTAAACATACATGTACAACTCAATATATGACATAGCCTTTCTAGGGTTTTCATCATAAAACTCCACTAGACTTGCACACTTTCAAGTTTATCTAACACTCCTCTAGCATCAAATATAATATAATACAACTATAATGACAATGACACTATAATAATAATAAATAATAATAATAATAATAATAATAATAATATAATAATAATAATATCATTATCACTAAATACAATGCACAAGAAGCACACATGTACTGGACATATACACAAACACAAGACAACTAGTAATATAGAACAATGAAAATAACAATATTAACAATCAAATTACAAATAATATGACAAGGTATTGATATGGATTATCCTTAAGGTATGTACCCAATACTCAAAACTTAGGGTTTACAATAGTTGTGTTGGCTTTCACTATCACTCCAGAACAAATGTTGCAACCTTCCTTCATTGTCTCCATTGTGAGTTTTATAAAAATCACAGTATCAGTCTTTTTTAGACCAAGAAGGAACTTTAAAGCTCCAATAGCATCAAGATACTCTTGTCTTCTTTTTTGGCATTGTGATTGTGAAGATCTTTCTTACAGAATCCAACACTATCATACCCACCACAAATGTTGGCAAATGAACCAAAATTTCGAGGATCCCTTATCCTAGCTTTTCTAATATTCTTAATTTGCAAAATATCACCTAAAATCATCCTTATATGTGAAGGTAACATTGAACAAGAATCTTCCTCCAACAGCTCATGATTGTGGTCATCCATAAATTTCTTGACTTCCCAATACCAAGAGGTTTTCTTAACATGAACAATAAACTTAGAAGTGTAACCACATTTACTATCATTTTTTGGTTCACGCTTCCTTGATTAAGTTGTCAACCCCGTGTCTTCTCGATGACCCTCTCTATGACAAACAAATGTTTGCTATATTTTTCCCCTTACAACTTTTAACATAATTGCTCCTCCTCATAATAAATCCAATAATTCTAGCTTACCAATAGTAAAACAACTAAGCTACTTCCAAATTACCAAATAAATACCTTGCCATTTCATCACTAGGGACGAATTTAGGAAACCATTGGCGGGCTAGATTTTTTTTGTACTTTAATTACTTAAATACCCAACTTCTAACAAAAATATTTAATAAATAATAACTTTTATAAAATTATTTATTAATTTACACATAAAACTATTTTTTTTTTATATTTCAAATGATACAAGAAGAAAATACATGTGTTTATAACTCGTATAATTTTGTTTCAAGTTTTAAAATATTTTTTTGGTCTCACAAGTACAAACAATTAAACATGACTCATAGCAATAATCTAAAAAAAATTATCAAATATAATAATAGCTAAAAATCATCAAAATTTATAACAATTATATATATATATATATATATATATAGATATATATATGTTTATCATAATTAATGTTAATAATTATATATATAGATATATGAATGAGACTTATAATAATATACAAAATATAGTTAGCCTAGATAATAGTAATTGATAAAAATTATAGAAATGTCATTCTTATAAGATCTATTAATTAGTACATAACTCTCAATTAGATTATAATTAGTGACAATGTATATTATTAATGTAAAAAACATAATATATATTATTAAAAATATTAGTATTAAAAAAGATTATTATATAATCAGTGCTAACATATATTAATTATCAGATTTATTAATTATATATTTATTTTATTTTATTTTTATTGTAAGTAGTATTTAATTATTAATTAGTATATTATTATATATTATTTTTATTGGAAATAGTATATTAATTAAAATTAATTATTAATTAATATATTATTATGAATATTTTTTTCCAAAAAAATATTATTGTTGAAAGAAGTTTAAGGGAAAGCCCCTGACTGTCTCCCTATAAATCTATCCTTGTTTATCACCAATAATATTCCTCATATTTATGTTTTAAATATCAACTAAATCATTCATAGTCTATGGTACAACTTCAACACTTTTCTCAAACAACCCTTATTGCAAACTATTAGCCAATAGAGTATCATCATCATTAGATGAATTATCTGATCCATCACCAACATCATTATTTACTTCCCTAATATCATCATCATCATTCACTTCAAAATCATGCGTTCTCGTATTACAATATAAATTATTTATTAGTATAAATCTAAAATATAATTTCTATTATAAATTTTAATTATACTTGTTTTGTAGTTGAGAACAACAATGTCTAGCTAAATAGCTAGTAAGTTAATCTTGGATCAAGAACTCTCTTCAAGGTATCTATGGAGAGATACCCCCAGATTAAGCAGATCACCGTGTACTTTGATATGATACGACACTTTACCAATGGGTGTGAGGTGTGTACACAGTATAAAAGAGAGTGTTGAGAGAATGCTTATACATGTGAGTGTACCTCTTATTTATAAGGGTGTTACCTCTAGGTTAATTGCTGCCACCTCTTGATTAAATAAGATATAACTTCTTGATTAGATAAGATATAATCTTTTGATTAGATAAGATATAATCTTTGTTTGTTGGGATCTCCATTGATAGTTGTGATGACTACCAAGACATGAATGCTTGGTTTGGATCGTTTCCGGAATTGCAAGCTTCAAGACTCCATGAATGGTGCTTTAAAACTCAAATAGAAAAATGGAGAAGATTAAGAAATGACTAAGAATGACGCCACGATCCACAAATGGAACGATAAGTCGGAGGAGGATTCGCCACAAAGGAAAGCTTCCTTGATAAGAATCAATTTGGTTTCAATCAAGAACCAACAAGAGGCTAAGCTCCCAATTCAAGCAAATGCTTAATTTCTATTCATCAAAGTGTCTTGGAAATATCAATATTTGAGTACTTATAGATTTAAGCCTAAAAATGCATAGTTTGGGCCTATTTTAAGTCCACATTGAGACCCATTACACAAATAAGAAATTACTAAATTACGACATTACGAAAATTACAAAAACTACGAAATTATGAAAGCTACGAAAGGAATTCTGAAGCAAGCTCTCCTACAATATTCAAGGTGCTCCAATTCATCTCCTTGTGTATCCCTCCATCCTTGTCCTTGTTAAATAGTCCAACCATGATTCTCTTGGTCATCTCTTCCTGTAGAAGCTTGGTTTTAGACCTTGTCATGGGTCCTTCAAATCTCACCAAAGGAAGTGCTTCAAGCTCTCCTTCTAGACCTTTGGCTTGGAATGGACCTCCATCATCATGATCCTTAGATAGTCCTCTATCATCCCCTCCTTCTTGAAAAGAATCCGTCCTCGGATTTGCATTCAAAACACCTACATCACAAGAAGAAAGATCAGTGACATTAAAAGTAGAATTCACTCCATACTCACTTGGCAAGTCAATCTTGTAGGCATTGTCATTAATTCTCTCAAGGACTTTGAAAGGTCCATCACCCCTAGGTTGGAGTTTAGATTTCCTTTGGGAAGGAAACCTATCCTTCCTTAGATGCAACCAAACCCAATCACCGGGTTCAAATACCATAGCCTTTTTCCCTTTGTTAGCATGTCATGCATATTGTTCCATCTTCTTCTCAATTTGATTCTGCACCTTTTCATGGAGATCCTTAACAAAAGTGGCTCTAGAAAGTCCATCCTTTGATGAAACACCGTAGGAGTTGTGAGAGTGTTCTATTTACTACCTCAGTTTGTCCATCGGTTTGAGGATGACAAGTGGTGGAGAAAAGAAGCTTGGTTTCAAGTTTTCCCCACAAAGTTTTCCAAAAATGACTCAGAAACTTGGAATCCCTATCTGACACAATGCTCTTAGGTAATCCATGAAGACGCACTACTTCTTTAAAGAAAAGATCCGCCACATGACAAGCATCATCCGCTTTGTGACATGGTATAAAATGTGCCATCTTGGAAAACCTATCAACAACCACAAAAATCGAATCCTTGCCTCTCTTGGACCTTGGAAGACCAAGTACAAAATCCATAGAAATATCGGTCCAAGGTGAGGTAGGAATAGGTAATGGGGTATATAAACCATGATGCATGACTTTAGACTTTGCCTTATGACACACAATGCAATTAGAACAAAATTTGATGACATCATGTTTCATTTTAGGCCAATAAAAATGTTCGTGCAATATGTTTAAAGTCTTTTCTATCCCAAAATGTCCCATTAACCCCCCTTTATGAGATTCACAAATCATGAGTTCACGCAAAGAACTTTGAGGCAAACACAATCTTTTATTTTTAAACAAATATCCATCATGCCTAAAGAATCCTTGATGAGACCCTTTTTCACACAACTCAAACAATTTAGAGAAGTCATGGTCTTGAGCATACAAGTCCTTTATGTGATCAAATCCAAACATCTTAGTTTCAAGCATAGAAATTAAAGCATATCTCCTAGAAAGTGCATCGGCCACAACATTAGCCTTACCTTGCTTGTGTTTAATCACATAAGGGAATTGTTCCAAGAACTCTACCCACTTAGCATGTCTCTTGTTAAGCTTTCCTTGGTTTCTCAAATATTTGAGTGACTCATGGTCACTATGAATCACAAACTCCTTAGGAAGGAGATAGTGTTGCCAATTTTGCAAAGCTCTAATAAGTGCATAGAGTTCCTTGTCATAGGTGGAATAATTCAAAATAGCACCCTTAAGTTTTTCACTAAAATAAGCAATTGGGTGACCTTCTTGTAACAAAACAGCACCTATGCCAACATTGGATGCATCACATTCAATTTCAAAAGATTTAGAAAAATTTGGTAAAGCAAGAATGGGTGCATTTGTCAACTTCTCCTTCAATTCATTGAAGGCATTTTCTTGTTCACTCTCCCACTTAAATACCACATTTTTCTTAACAATGTCATTCAAAGGAGATGCTATGGTGCTAAACTCTTTGACAAATCTCCTATAAAAACTAGCCAACCCATGAAAACTCCTCACATCACTCGCATTTTTGGGTGTTGGCCAATCTCTAATAGCCTTGATTTTCTCATCATCCACTTGGACTCCCTTAGCACTCACAACAAATCCTAAAAACACTACTTGATTAGTGCAAAATGTGCATTTATCCATATTAGCAAACAATTGTTCTTTTCTAAGCACTTCCAAGACACTCCTAACATGATATAAGTGGTCATCCATAGTTAAACTATAAATTAAAATATCATCAAAATAAACAACCACAAATTTTCTAATAAAGTGTCTCAAAACATGGTTCATGAGTCGCATGAAAGTGCTTGGTGCATTGGTTAAGCCAAAAGGCATGACCAATATAACGACTTCGTTTAATTTACTTATTTAACTTATTATGTCGTTTTATATTTTACCATTACGCTTTTAGTTGACAGAAAAATTTTTTCTACGTATGTCGATTTCGTAAAACATTATTCTAAACGATTCACTATGTTGAAAAAACTCCACATACATAGAGTCCAAGAAATTTAAGCATAGTTAATTATAACAGTCCGTATACAGTCATCCAAAATAAAATACAATTTACCACCAAAATAGTACAATATGAATTACATAACTCCAAAAGCCACAACATCAAGCTAGATCAATCATACATCAAGCTAAAACGCAGGATGCAAATCATCCAGCTTCTCCATATCTCAGTTACTCACTGTTCCCCTGCTCGTCCAATTAAATTGGGGTCATCACAGGTGTCAACCACAGACACAACTCGGGTAAGTATTTAATAGACATGATTAGATAATTGACAGGAATTAAAATAACATCACAGACAAATAACTGATTTCTAGTAAAATAAATTATCATTTGTAAAATAGAAACAGATGCATAAAAATGATGCATGATCTCTTTATTTCATGATGCATGACTGAGATCTCAGCTTATCAAATTATCATCAGTGACCACAGTCAAGATAGCCTCACCCACTCCGGTGGAACAAATTAACTTATCCAACCAGTCGGGGTAGCCCAGGGGCGCGTAGGATAGTCACCTCCACCTATGTGATCATCATGGTGGTGTGGTCCTCCCTGTCTCAACTACCCCCAAGTTCATAACGCGTGGACTCAGTTTAGCTATCTGACAACATCTCCACGGATTAGCCCCCGCCAGGCATAACACCACGGATTAACCCCCGCCAGGCATATGCATATGAAAATGCATGAATGGTTTAATTATTCTTCTTTATCATTAATCTTCAATTTATTCCTCATACTCATTAACCATTCAATGTAAATCCGGTACAACTTCATTCAACATATTATGTTGTATGGAATCACTCAGCAACACACGGATTCAATAATCATTCATCATGATTAATTCCATATAAAGGATACAAGTGTGCCATCATTCCTTTAAAGAAATAATCTTAATAATATACAGCATGACTCTCAATCATATATTGATGACTTAATTTCTAATAGAATAGAACATAAAACTTTATCATAGCTCAACATCAAGTGAATGTTAAAATATCATATAGCTATATCAACTCATAAAATACGATACAGCAACTTAATTAAATACAGCAACCGAATAAAACATACAGCAACAGCAACATAGTATCATACAGCAATCATTAAATACAGCAACAGCAACATTACTTACAGCATACAGCCACCTTAAGTTACAAATTCAACAGTCTACAGCAACATAATAAATAACATACAGCAACAACATACAACCATAACAGCAACATAATAAATTAAGTAACAACATACAATAACATTAAATCATTATACAGCAACATAATAAATTATACAACAACATACAGCAACATCAATTATTAAATACAGCCACATAATCTTATACAGCCATATAACTTATCAACATCAAATAATTAATTACAAATACCACCAAATAGAACTAGTCCTATTAATTAACCAGAATTAATTAATTATATTAATTAACTACTTTCATTTTAAACTAATTAGGTATTCAAATTATAATCTATAAATTATTCTAGTTCATTTAGGATTTTCAACAAACACATAGCATGCTAACTTTAAATCCTATTAAATAAGGAAGAACATGGCTTTAATCCTAGAAGATTATAGGATAAATTATCCTAATCAACTATCTAACTCATGTTTATTAAGATACTCCCCATACCTTGGCTTATTTGGTTGAAATTTCAGCAACTTGATTCCAACCCCTAGCTTCCTTTATGTGAGCTTCACTTAAGGGTTTCACTTTTGTTTAGCTTTGTATTTTAGGTGAAATAGATGTGGCTGTATGGAAGGTTTGGATCTTGGTTTGGCTTTTTGTTTGAAGTGAAAGACTTAAATGAAAAGGATGTGGCTAAAATGGAGGTGCTAACCGTGAACTTCCTAGGTTTTTGGCTTTTGTTTTGTGTTTTGGTAAAAGTAATTTAGGAAAGAATGAAAAAGCTTTAAGCTACGGTTTTCACCCTCCTAGGCTGTCCAAATTTCCAGCCTTATACTTTCTTATATAGGATGTTTTTAGCTTGATAAAAATCTAAGCCTACTTTCTACTTGTTTTCTTTTTATTGGCCATCTAATTCCTAGCTTCCAAGTGGCCTTAATCTTGAAATTTCTACAGCTTTCCTTGGCTTCCTTGTGCTGTCCGTGGATTCACTAAGCTTAGGGTGCTTTCCTTTTATTTTTTTTCTCTTCACGTGGAGTTAGCTTTCTCCTTTGTAGATTTTTGTTTCCTAATTTCAAAGCAACCTTCCAAATGGTCCAATTAGCTTTCTTCTTACTTAAAAACTGTCCAAGTGTCCTAGTTCCACATTTTTCTCAAGCTTTCTTCCTACATTTTGTGGTGCACGGCCAACTTGAATTTTGTAGAGCAAATAAGTTTTGTTTTTCTTAGTTTACATTTGTTTTTCTTAGTTTGCCTTAATAGTTATATTTTGAAGTATTTCATATTTTATTTATGTCTTGTAATTGATAACACTATTTCTATAATCTATAAACCTTAATTTAAATTAATTTCTTTAGAAGTAAAATAGTTAGAAAACTACTCTAGAGTTTAATATCACTTAATAAGTTGTCACACCATTTTCTTCATTAGTTTTATCTAATTTTCCTATTGGTTTATTTGGTTTTTAATTGATAAAATGTCTGAACAACTTATTAAAGAATCCATTCTTCTTATAATTAAGAGAAAATTTCCTAGATTATATCTTTCCTTCTTCTGTGTTTTTACCAAACTTAGATTATTTTAAATTCAATTATTTTTGAACTATCTTTCAAATTTTCTAAAAAATTCTATCTCATGATTTTATTTGCTAATTTTATCAATAATTCCTTATCTAGGATCATTCTATATTTTTATCAGGTTTCCAGAACCTTACCAAGACTATATGACCGAATCAGAGCTATAAGGGTATTTTGGTCATTTGTGCAAATGTTCAGGGGCATTTTGGTCATTTGGGCAATTGTACAAGGTTATTTGTATCTTTTGAAAGGGACATTAGTGTCATTTTCCAAAATGTTCAAGGGTATTTTTGTCATTTAATCTAGAAATGCATATTTATAAGAAATTGCCCATATAGTGAATTAGGAGGGTGTTACAACCAACCACTCATAAAGTCCAAACTTAGTTTTGAAAGCGGTTTTCCATTCATCACCTTCTCTCATTCTAATTTGATGGTAACCACTTTTCAAATCTATTTTGGAGAAAACACAAGAACCATGAAGTTCATCCAACATATCATCAAGTCTAGGGATATGATGTCTATACCTCACGGTGATGTTGTTGATGGGTCTACAATCCGTGCACATCCTCCATTTGCCATCTTTCTTGGGGACTAGGATGACCGGCATTGCACATAGGCTCAAACTTTCCTTCACCCATCCTTTTTGCATCAACCCTTCAACTTGCTTTTGAATCTCCTTGGTCTCTTCCGGATTACTCCTATAGGCCGCCCTATTAGGAAGTGAAGCTCCCGGAACAAGATCAATTTGATGCTCAATTCCTCTCAAAGGAGGCAAGCCATGGGGTATGTCTTGTGGAAAGACATCCTCAAACTCCTTTAAGAGTGTATCAAAACATGGAGGCAACTCAAGGGCACTAGAAGACAAGCACACATAATCGAGAATGAGTAAATACATTTGTTGCCTCGCTAGCATCACTCGTTTAACCTCCTTAGGTTTGATGAACAAACTTTCTTTTATCTCTAATTTTTTTCACTCTTTTTGTCTCTCTTCTTTTGTTCTCTCTTTTCACTCTTTTTGTCATCTTTTTCTTTTTGACTTTTCTCTCTCAAAGGACTCTTTTCTTCTTTAATTTTCTTTTCTTTTTCTCTCTTCAATCTCATTTTTATTTGATCCTCACACACCTCACTTGGAGACAAAGGTGAGAGTACTACCTTTTTACATTTATGAAGGAAAGAATATCGATTGGTGACCCCATTGTGTACCACATCTCTATCATATTGCCAAGGTCTACCAAGCAACACATGACCTGCTTCCATGGGAACCATATCACAAAGCACTTCATCCACATATTTGTCAATGGAGAATGTAAGCAACACTTGCTTATCCACCACTAACTTACCATTATCACAAGCAACATTTATATCCCAGAGGGCTGATACAACATTTATATCCTGGATGGTCGATACAACATTTATATCCTGGAGGGCCAGTACAACATTTATATCCCGGAGGGTCGATACAACATTTATATCCCAGAGGACCGGTACATCCTTTATATCCCGGAGGGCTGGTACACCATCTTGACTTCTTTCGAAGTTTTATGGTTACGGAGACCAATTTTACCTCTTTGAAGGACTTAATTTACCAAAAACAGAATGTTGACATTTTGATTTGATATTTGGGGAAGCAGCATTTGTTTCTTTTCTCGAGCTCGGCCTGCCTCAGTTATTCTTTCAATTTGGCTTTTTGGGCCTAAGCCTTGTATTGCACTTCATCTTTAATTGAAGTCCTAAACTTTGAACTTAATATGCCAAACACAATTATCCCACCAAGGAATATGCATAACTTTCGTAACTAATGGAATCACCCATCGCTTTTTTCACTTTGCTTTCTTCATCGGTGCACATTTAATAATATTATTTTACCCAATAGTAATATTATTCTATAGGGACATCACAACACTCAATAACCATATGCAATAATGCAACAAATTAGGATCAAGCTTCATAACTTCCACATGCATATACATGGATATCATATACAAGATAACTTGAGATATAATTCACTTATCTCATCATTATGATTCACTTGAATGGGTTAATAAGCATTTGTCGTATCGCTTCAAAACAATTAAATTACGCTAATTCTGTAGCACAAGATTAACCTAGGTCAACTCAGAGACACAATCAATATGGTTCCAACTTCAATTCACTTGTAAATAAAAGGGAGATTTTTATCAAACAGTTTGCATGCGCTAAATGAAAATTGCAAAAATACAAACTACGATTAAAGATCAATGTAGAAACTAACAGAATTGATAACAAGTAATGTAAAACAGATTAAAGAGCATCAATTCAATTCACCAAACCAAGTTATTCGAATCATCATCGTTTTCAGAAATTTATCCTATTGTGAAAGTTCATTCAATTTCATTAGAAACAGTTCAATCGAATTAACCCCTAAATTAATTGAAACCACAACCCTAATTGAAATATCATCCAATTAATCAGTGATTTATATTCAAAATTAGGAAATGAATCCATAACCTAATCCGCTTTCAATCCTAAATGCATTCATAATCATGAAAACATAATAGCAATTGAAGAAGAAAGTGAACATTCACACAGAATTCAAAATACTAAACCAGAACTCAAATTCTTCTCTTGCTTGGGTTGGATCCTTGGATTGATTGATTATTTAGCCTTCCATGATCATCATCAATGAAAGCCCCATGAAATAAGTGCACGAAAATGGAAGAAGGGAAAACGAAAATGAAGAACAATGAAGAACAGTTGAGAGAAAATAAAAGAAATGGTTTTGATTCTAAAAACTTAAAAAGAGAAATGTAAAACTATTTTTGCAAAATGAAAATGTAATGTAATAATTCCTCTTAATGTCACCAATATATAGTGACTAAGTCTGAAGAAAATAATGGGCCATGAACAACCCATCAATTCTAATTATTTATGCTATTTACACCAATAAAAGTCCAACTCGCAGCCCAAAATACAAGTGCAGTGGTTCTAACTTCAAAGCCTAAAATGACCCTCCAAATGACAGAATTGGCCTCGGCTTATTTCTGGAAAACTTGTAGATCTTTTCGTTATCTTTCCAAGGACAACAAGAATGCTCAATTCGAAGTTCTGTAGAGCTCTGTAGGTCCTATACAAGGCAGATACATCAAGTGAGCATAAAATCCAAAAATACGTAACAATTAGCAATTAAGTCCACTAACTTGCCTAAGACAAAAACTGAATTAGAATGGAAAAATAAAAGTCCAAGAGAAGTCAAATAAGCTAAGAATGATAGAAAAATATTTAACTAAAGGCACTCCATCACGGGGCCCATCATCCAATTCAGCAACGCGGATGAAGAACCCAGTTGGTGTAACCCGGATCACCAGGGTTTATTTGTCTTTCATTTGTAGCCACCAAACGAATTTGCCTCCTCCTTAATTTTCTTAACACTTTCTTTTCCTTGTGTTGAATTGTGACTCGAACAATCTCCATTTTGTTGGAAAGGTAATGAAAGTCTTCCCTTCATTTTTCCTTCACCACATCCCTTGATTATTTGACATTCATGTATTATGTGGCTTCATATTTTGTCCAAACATAGTTGCTGTGCAAACAGCGTTGTAGGAGGCTAGAAAAATTTTGCCAGCTTGTACTTTAAATTCGATTGGACTGACTTGTTGAATATATGAAGAAGTTTGGCATGTATCAAGTCCTCTCCATGTCAATTGGCATTTTGTTCTGAAACTGCAAATCCAAACAATAACAATAACATGGATAATAATGGTAATAACAATGAACAGTTTAGTACTGCCCTTGGAATAAAGCATAAAATTGCTCTCTTTTAATCTTGGCCAGGGAGGACTCTTCTGGATTCTTGCAAATATCTAACCGGGTTCCTGCCACTATCGAGATCAACATTTGCTTTCTTCAGGGTTCCTTTGCTCTTCTCAATGATACTGCATGAGTGTCTTTTGTAGCTTCATGGCTGAGTTAGAATCCATCATTGTTTGGTTGTTTATTATTCTTTGTGGGATCTACAAACAGGGAAGAACTCCAACCCGATGAAGCAAACCCGACTGATGTTTTTGGCTTGCACCATACATCTTTGATGACTCGGGCGGTGTAGTCTGGGTTCGGGTATTATCACCAACAATCGGCTATGTGTCAGTCAACCTTGGGAATTATTTTTTGCTAATTCTCAATTTGAATAGACTGATCCGTATGAATATATTACTTACTTTTTATAAGTAGTTGTCATTCCAAAGTTGACTGAGCATAGTTTGTCTCCTGGGGCCCTCATCGGCTTCAAGATTATAGTTTGTTACTTTCTTCTTTAACCTTAGTAAGGAGGTGATCAATCAACTCCAACTTCCACATGTCCTTCTGATTTACTTTATTTTCACGGGCCAACTTTGTGGAACAAGAATCTAGTGCTTGTTGAGACACATATCAGAATTTGAAGCAGCGGCATGATGAGCCCTCCATAACTTATACTAATCCTTCAAGATTATTTGCTTTGACAAGTGCATGGGCATGTTCCAATATCTTGGTAACTTCTACTGCATACGGGTGGCTGTGTTTCGCTGGAACTTGAATTCGTTTGACGGTTGGACGCTTATATTGTATTTATTGCAAGTTCAGTAAGGAATGCAATAACATACTCGACTAATAGATCCATGTGGTTCAAACCAATTCCACGTTGTTTTCATGATTCGTTTGTCAATGCAATGATATAAGCCTGGGTTCCTGAACCCATGTTAAGGTGGATGAAGAACCTTAACCCAGCAATGTTGTGTAGTTGCTAGCCAAGGGCAACAGACAATCAATCTTTACAATACAGGATCAGCTTTGCCCAATGTTGGGGAAAATAATCCAGCAATTTCTTTTTCTTTGCCTCTCTTTCTTGATTTTGCCAGGCTATATTATGGTGGAGAAGCGATATATGAACACTTTATTTCCAATTGATGACAATCACCCCTATTCATATCGTTATCTTCCAGCATCTTCTAAACAATTTTCCACGTACATGCTACACTGGTCGGGTAAAGGAAATTGTTGGATTCAATGGCTGGTTGAGTAAATTTCCACTCTCTTCCTTCTCGAGTATCATTGTCCCTGTGAAGAATATCCGGTGATTAATCACAATACTGTAGATGATTAAAAGCATATTTTCCACAAATGTATTGCAAAAAATAAACTGGCTTGAATAATTATTACAAAACTATCATAAAGATTATGTTCTTATACATACTAAATAAAATCAATTGTTCCAAAACTATAATGGCAATTATTGTATAATTGATGAAAGGCACCATTCACATTATACGTATAAAAAAAACTTCAATGGCACAAAAATCGATTCATGGGTTGGCTACGTATACAAACTCAAAATTATAAATTATCTCCATAATTCTTAACTTCGCTATGCATCCAGCACAGATCATTTTCATGGTGCAACAAGGGTAATTAGGAATTGATTTCAGTTTCATAACCCTAGCACTCTCGATCACATTAATTGACTTCGACAATTCATTCATTTAATAATAAACATGAATTTATGACCGACATTATTTGATTAATCAATTTCTTACGGTAATTATATTTGAGATGCACAAATAATAATATTTTACACATATTATTATAAAAATATTAGAAAGAATGATTTCTGACGCTTCATATTAGAAAGGGGGAGAAGACTTAGCTTTTGCTTGATCTAATCTCTTTTGCCGTTCGTGAGACAAGATCCACCCTCATAAAGTGATATTGTGCATATGCCAACCCGACTTCCTTGGTGGTGAATCTCACATTCTATATTGATGATGCTGCCTTGTTGTGCTTTGCACCCATCATATTAGGATCTTGATTTGCGGCTGTTATGCTTTCACCATTATTGGGTGGGAATCGAATTTTATCGTTCCCCACAGACGACACCAAAATTATTCTGTTGTTGAGAACAACAATGTCTAGTTGAATAGCTAGTGAGTTAATCTTGGATCAAAAACTCTCTTCAATGTATCTATGAAGAGATATCCCCAGATTAAGTAGATCACTGTGCACTTTGATACGATACGACACTTTACCAATGGGTGTGAGGCGTGTACACAGTGACAGTATAAAAGAGAGTATTGAGAGAATGCCTATACATGTGAGTGTACCTCTTATTTATAAGGGTGTTATCTCTTGATTAGATAAGATATAACCTCTTGATTAGATAAGATATAATCTTTTGATTAGATAAGATATAATCTTTGTTTGTTGGGATCTCCTTTGATAGTTGTTATGTACGTTGTTGAGATAGATCCTAAGTTAATGAACTCTTAATGGACCTCAATATAATGAGACACCTTATTAGACTTACATATTAAGTCCATAACAATACTATACTTTATATATTAAAAATATTATTTATTTCAAATTTTAATTATATAAAAAATATTTATCTTGTATATTATACATACTAAAATACTATTTACCTTAAAAATTATATCTATTATAATTTGTACTTGATTGAAAATTCTAGTTGTAGATGGTGAATAGATTTATATATATATATATATATATATATAACTAATCAAAACGCACACAAATTGTCCAAAATTCAAAGTGCAGCTGTAACACTACGAGTTGGCGCAAACCAATCAAAACGAGGAACAGCACACGTCCTTCAAATCCGCATAATAACATCTCATATTACCTCGGCGTGCGTTTCTTCCTCTCTTTCTTTCTACTTTTCGCTGCAACAGAAAGAACCATCTTTAACACAACTACGAACCCTAGCAATTCCCACACATTCCCAATTTCAGGTCTCTTACGTTTCCTATTTGCATCTTCTTCTTACTATCGTTCTATTTCATTGCCTTATCCTTTTAACTTTTCACCGTAGAAGCGTCGTTTTTGGAATTTCCAGTGCCCGGTAATTCTTATTCGATATGCATGTCATTTTGTGCCTGAAAACGTGGTTAGCTACGCCCAATTAATCACCATATCAGTTGTTTTTGTACTTTTACGAACTTAATTTTTATACTATCGAATTATTTGTTTCTACGGTGTGTTTATTATATAACCGTCTCAGCATAAATTTGACCTTATTTTCCTCTTTATATAATATGAATTGATTTGTTTCCATGATTCTGAGGTTATCCAGACACTTCAAAGTTTAGTCATATTAGGCTGACCGCATATGCCATGACATGAACACCTTAACAAAAGTTTGGTCACCACCTAGGAAGCAAGTGAATACTAATCTCACTAAATAAACTGCCTATGGCGATTGTTTGCTATGTGTATTCGGTGTGCATGTGCACGTGTGTGTGCTGTTGTTGCTTCTTTCAAAAGCTCACTATTGTCAATGTCTTTGTTGTGGCTTTTTATGTTACAATCTCACTTTGTGATAGTGTCCTGTTGTTTTTCTTATTTGCAGCTGTAGTTTACCGTGGAGGGAGCTAGTGAATGCTACAGATTACAATCCAGTGTTTCATTTTTATAGATGGATAATTTGGTAAAAAATTAGCAATATGCAACAAATATGATTTTATATGATAAGAACTGAAGGGGGGCATTTGAATTCACTGCTTATTATGACTCAAGAGAATGAGATATGTGTGTTATTATGGGTTATTGTTGCACATAGCTAGGATTATCTGTTGGTTTGAAATAAAGAAGCTGGCCAGCAGAGTGGCTTCCTGATGTCATGCCACACACTCTTAAGGTCAGAGCGGTGGCTATGTTTGAAGCTGTACAGGAGATTGCCATCTACATTCATAGGTTTCACAATCTTGACCTTTTTCAGCAGGGGTATGCACCAATCTCTATTTTCTTTCCACTTTTTGTTATGAAGTTTCCTTGGTTACCTATTTGACATGCATATTTTGGGTTATGCAGATGGTATCAGATTAAAATTACTATGAGATGGGAAGATGATGAAGATTTATCTTTTGGAATCCCAGCTAGAGTTGTTCAATATGAAGGTAATTTGTCAAGATTATGCTTTATATTACTCGTGTTTGAGGAAACTGGTTATGTATCATATAGTACTAAACCGCATATTCAATTAAAATTTGCCAATTATTTAACCAGCTGATAAGTAGTGTAATTGTGCTTCCATTTCATTGGACAAAGGATCCTCACCCCAGCAATCACTTTCATTTGCAACATGGGTAACTTGCATATGTAACAAGTTTCATTTGTATGACATGTATATATCAGCTTGAGTGGGAGTCTTGATTAATGTAAATTTCCCTTGTTGTATGTTGTTACTAGAATAGTTATACCAATTATTTACAATAAGTACATCGATCCCTGTATCCCTATAGTTTATGAAATCCTAAAAATTGAGGGATCTGGTTTTGAAGTACATTCAATATCAACAAGGGCTGAGAGGATTTCTCTTTAGAAATTAAATAAACTTTAGAGTGTGTTAGAACGAAGAGTTTTAAAATGTCAAAGAGTTTGAAATGCAAAGTAATTCAAATTAAAAGCAATCAAATCCCATTCGATTGTGAAATAACTTGTTTGGATTATAAAACTTTTCAAGTGTTTTCATGTAACAAATACAGTCTTTGTTCATTTAGTTTTATTCTCTCTCTCTCTCTACCACACATCATAATCAACCCAAGAAAAACTCTGACGGCTGATTCTTTTGACGGTCAGAGAATTCTTTGGTTTGATGATCTCTGTTTTGGGAAACTCTTTGAAATCAAAGGTTTGTTGATCTTTGTTTGAGAAATGATTCAGAAGGGTTTTGAAGTTTCTCGCTTGCGATTTCCAAGCGAAGAAGTCGATTCCGAAATGCGTGGATTGTTGTCACTTTGTCATTGCTTGTGAGCATTTTAAAGGATGTTGAGAGGATCTAAACGACACCGTTTTGTAGTTACTCATTGTTGTTTTAGTGACTTGGCAAAGGTGGAACTTATTGGTTGTGTACTTGTATAAGTGCTTTTGGAGTTGTTATGAGTGTGTTTGGCAATGATGGCAGAGAGGTGTCTGAGGATGTTGGCAGTGGGGAATCTCTTCAGTTTGTGCAGTAGTGTGAAGGTAAGGGATGACAGGGGAAAACGAAACGTGTTCTATTGGATGAAGGTGGAGGTTGAGGAATTTAAAAATCCCACCTATTTTAGTGCAATTTTAAATGCTTAATTTTTACAAAGAATAACACAATGGAAATTTCTTTAAATTCTGATATTAAATATCCAAACAGTGTATTTTATTGAATACCAATAATTTCTTTATTGAATACCCTAAAAAATTGCATTGTTCTTTTCAAATGCTTTATCCAAAATTGTACTAAAAAAATGCTTTATCCATTCATAAGGTTAGGGTTTAAAGTATTGTTTACTTGAAATTTTACTTGATGAACTCAATGTATCCTTGTCTGTAATGAAAGTTGATACTTAACTTGAGGCCCCTTGTAGTTAAAAAAGTGGATCTGGAGGCTATTTAATTTGTAAATATCTGAACTATAAATTTTAAAATTTGGATGTGTTGTTGTTTGTCAAGGACTTTTTGGGAAACACTGAAGCACATGAGATTGTGGTATCTTGTTTTGTAATTCTTCTATCATACTTTTTCTTTTGATCAGCAAATGTTAGTTTTTTAGTTTTTGTTAGAAATTTCAGTTAGGGGGATTCGAACCCACGACCTCTCTCTCCTCCCTTCTCCCTTCACCCTTTCCCAACCATGGGCCAACCTTATATCTATTCTTCTATCACACTCAATGTTTTTCTTTGTGCACCTACATATTTTCTCATATGAAAACTTTTGCAGAAGCTATTTTGTATGCCTGAATTAATAATAACACTGATGTGGTAGAAAATTTTCTGATTTGCAGCTCCAGATCTTGGTCCTAGCTGTATATATGGTATTTGGAGGATTGATGATACAGACAACAGTTTCTCAACACAGCCCTTTCGGATAAAATATGCTAGGCAGGACATTCATTTATGTATGATGATCTCATTCAACTTATCCCTTGGTAGATTTAAGGTGATCTTTCTGTCATTTCTTTTCTTTCTTGAAGTTATTGAGGGGAAAGGAAATGTTGTGAGATGCCAATATTGGGTGCCAAGTTATCTGTTGGGAGATCTGCTAGATCATACCACTCTGTTAACAAGGTTGACATGTAATTACCCATAAATTGTTTATGCACTCAAGCACAAATGTTCCTGCAGAGACACAGGTGTCTAGTGATCTTATACAACACAAGACCCGGAATGACTCATTCAGTTACAAATTAATTGATGCGACTATGTGAGGACTGCTTGTAATATTTAATAGGTTTAATCTGCCCATAGTGATTTACGTTTGAGGTTGAATAGCTGTGGCTACCATATTTCTCTTTTATTTTTTGGCTACTGCCATTTTACTTGCTAACTAGGGTTGACAGGGTTCCTATTCATAATGACTTGATTGAGTAGAATGAGTCAAATTGGTTAAAATTTTAAAATTTACTTAGTAATTTGACATTTATGAGCCAAGATATTCCCTAAACCACTAAGATGACATGAATCCAGTCTAGACATGACCAAATTATTGGCAGAATTGGACATAAAGGAACAAGCAGGTGCTTTCCTCCACCCTAGCACCATTAGATTATATTCCTACCATACATCCCATCTATCCTTTTGTATTTGTCATGGAACAAGTCTCCCACCAAAAGCTTAAGTTATTAGGTGAAGAAGGCTCACGGTTAGTTTTATATCTCTAGCATGCTCCGATGAAGTTGGAATCGAAAAGCAGATTCGCATGAACAGTGAAGAAATTCCAATTATGAACAGGACTGGAACAGGAAATCTGAACAAAATTTGTGAGATTGAACATGCACTGCACGATCAGTGCAAAAATTTTGCTCTTGATACCATATTAGAGAGAAATGAGAGAAAAGTAGAGAGAGAAAGGAACTCTGATTTTATTTCAGTGAAAGTCAAAGAAGCTACAGTGTTAGTTACAAAGGAGGTTTTTATAACCTCTGTATGAAACTTCCTGAGTACGCTATGTATGAAACTTCCAGAGTACACTAAGTTCCTAACAGCTTATACTATTTACACTTGTACAGCAGAAGGGGAGTGCTGTTAGCAAAAGCTAACCAGCACTTTACAAAGTATGATTTTACTAAATACACTTCTAATATCCCCCCTCAAACTCAAGGTGAAGAGTTTTCAGAAGAAACACTCTTGACATTGAGTTTGCTCCTAAGAAATTCAAATCTGACTGAGGACAATGGCTTGGTCAGTACATCAGCCCATTGATCTAGAGCTGGAATGTGCACAACTAACAGTTGTTTGGCTATAACCTTCTTCCTGACAAAGAAAACATCAATTTCCATATGCTTGGTGCGATTGTGAAAAACTGGATTATGAGCAATGGAGACAGCACTGATTATCACAAAATACAGCTGGAATAGTGAAAGAAACTTGTAGCTCAGTCAGGAGAGCATGAATCCAAGTGAGTTCAGTAGAAGTTTGAGCTAAGCTTCTGTATTCAGCCTCAGTGCTGGACCTAGCTGTAACCTTCTGCTTTCGGGACCACCAGGAAACCAGATTTGAACCAAGAAAGATAGCACAACCAGAAGTGGATCGCCTATCATCCACATCTGATGCCCAATCAGCATCACAGAAAGCATGAAGAGACAAAGGTTTACTGAAGTCAGCAGGCTGAAACAAAAGTCCATGAGAAATAGTACCCTTAAGATACCTTAATATTCTCTTAACTACAGCCCAATGAGAATCAAGAGGAGCAGCCAGAAATTGACACACTTGGTTGACAGCAAAACTGATTTCTGGTCTAGTAAGGGTAACATACTGTAATGCACCCACAACTGATCTGAATAAAGTGGGGTCATGAAAAATGTCAGCTCCATGCTTGGACAGTTTGCAATTAGACACCATAGGAGAAGAGATGGAGTGAGCTTCAGCCGTATTAGTCTTGTGTAATAGATCTCTGATATATTTACTTTGAGTCATGAGAATAGAATTGTTGGACAAGTACTTAACTTCAAGCCCTAAGAAATAATCTAGTTGACCAAGTTGCTTTAGTGAAAAAACATTGTTTAACTGGGAAGTAAGTTGCTGAATTAGAATATTAGAGCTGCCAGTAATAATGATGTCATCTACATAAACCAAAAGATAGACAACCTGCTTCTGCTATTTGTAAATGAACAAAGAGGAATCACACTTACTGGCTTCAAAACCAAACTGAATTAAAGTAGACCTCAGCCTATCAAACCACTGCCTGGGAGCTTGCTTTAAACCATACAATGCCTTGTTAAGTCTGCAAACTAATGACTTATCAGCAGCTTCAAAACCAGGAAGGAGGTTGGCTCATATAAACAGATTCTTTAAGAAGCCCATTAAGGAAGGCATTATTGACATCAAGCTGAGATAACTTCTAGCCTTGTGAGAGAGCAATAGTGATGATGATTCTAATAGTAACAGGCTTAATAACAGGGGAAAAGGTTTCATGAAAATCAAAACCTTGAACTTGAGTGAACCCCTTTGCTACTAACCTAGCTTTATATTTATTTATTGTGCCATCAGCATTTTCTTTCACCCTAAACACCCATTTACAACCAATAGCTTGTCTGTTAGCAGGTAAAGAAACCAAGTCCCAAGTTTTATTTCTCATTAAAGCATCATATTCAACTTGCATGGCAGAATGCCAATCTGAGCTAGCAAGAGCTTGTTTGACAGTTTTGGGCTCAGAATGAATAAGAAACAAGTTGGGATGTAATCTTGGATTGTGAATACCAGATTTAGATCGAGTTTGCATTGGATGAATATTATTGGAATTAAAGTGAGGGGCAGAAATATCAGAAGGTGCAGAGGAGGATGCAGTATTTGAAGAGACATTTGAAATAGAGGTGGAAGTTGACACAGTAGCTGGCTGAGAGACAGGAGTGGAGTTAACAGTATGCTGACTGGTTATAGGAGAGAAACCAGGTGGTATAGCAGGTACAGCTTGTGATGTAGGAAGAGAAGATAGTGTATGGGAAAAATCAGACTGCACAGGAGGAGGAGACAAATTGGGATTAAGACTAAAGTAGGTATTTAAATCACTAACTGTATTAGGACATGAAGGAAACAGGTCAGAATAGGGGAATTTCTGCTCATTAAACAGGACATCTTTGGATATATAAATTTTGCCAGAAGGAGACAGACATTTGTAACCTTTGTGAGAATTAGAATACCCTAAAAATAAGCATTCCTGAGACCTGAAATTAAGCTTGTGAGTGTGATAGGTTTTAAGAGAGGAAAACAGGCACAACCAAAGGTTTTTAGAAACTTAAAATCAGGATTTTTTTGAAAAAAAATGGTAAGGGGTATGGCAAAATTAAGAGAAGCAGTGGGAAGTCTGTTAATAAGATAAACAGCAGTGGTAAAGGCATAATCCCAAAAACTCAGGGGTAAAGAAGCATGATGTAACAAAGTAAGACCTAAGTCCACTATATGCCTGTGTTTTCTCTCAACCACTCCATTTTGATGATGAGTGTGAGGGCAGATGAGCCTATGAGAGATACCAAAAGAGTTTAAAAGTAAGAGCCCTTTGGACTTTACATATGGATCATACAAGCCATCTCTACCTTATGCTAGACATCAATTTTAATACTGTGAACTGCAAAGCTGGAACACTTGATCTATAGATCATACTGGATTTGATACCGTGTCAAGGACTAACTTCAACAAAAGTTTAAGTTGCTAGGTTAAGACTAATGATTGGTTTTAAGTCTTTGATAACAATGCTTTAAATTTCAATATCTTAAACAACCAACATAGGTTTCATGTTTATTAAATTGTTCAAATGTCATATTCAAGTCAACAAACTCATGAAAGAAATTTTGTTTATTTTTTCTCCATGATATCAGCTAGGACTCACTTATCAGGTTGGGACTTGCACATGTTCATCTTGACATTTATTTGAAATAATGATCAGCCATTGGAAAAATATAAAAAGGAATTTACTCCTATGGTCGAGATGAAAAGGGGTTCTAGAATAGCCAAAATTAAAGATTAATTAACCCTTTCTAGTAAATTAACAAGGCTGTCCAACTTGTAGTTCCTTTATTAGGTCAGACAAGGGAGATAGAATCTTAAAATCTGAGATTATGTGATGACTACCAAGACATGAATGCTTGGCTTGGATCGTTTCCGGATTGTAAACTTCAAGACTCCATGAATTGGGGTTTGAAACTCAAATAGAAAAATGGAAAAGATTAAGGAATGATTAGGAAAGACGCCACGATCCGTAACGGAGCGATAAGTCGGAGGAGGATTCGCCACAAAGGAAAACTTCCTTGATAAGAATCAATTTGGTCTCAATCAAGAACCAACAAGAGGCTAAGCTCTCAATTTAAGCAAAAGCTCAATTTCATTAATCAAAGTTCTTCCAAAAATAGCAAAGTCTGAGTATTTATATGGCTAGGCCTCTAATAAACACCTAAAAACGTAAGTTTAGGCCTATTTGCGGAAATATCAAAGCCCATTACATGAAAACAACAAAAGGAAAGCTGCAGTACCATTTTAAATGAAAATAATCGATTAAAACGAAGCGTAATCGATTAAAACAGAGCGTTTCAGTACTGTGTAATCGATTACAGCAACGTCGTAATTGATTACAACAGACAGAAAAGCTTGGTAATCGATTACAGATACATCGTAATCGATTAAAACAGACAGACAGACAACTAACTTGTGTAATCGATTACAGAAACGTTGTAATCGATCATTACAGACAGTACTTGCTTTTTACAACAAAATAAGACTTTTGATGTGGTCTTGAATGGCTTGGGTTCTAGCTCTTGTCATGGGTCCTTTAAAGTTCACCAAAGGAAGTGCTTCAAGCTCTCCTTCTAGACCTTTGGCTTGTAATGGACCTCCATCATCATGATCCTTAGAGAGTCCTCTATCATTATGTTGGAAATAGGAGCATTTAATGATTAATTGATTATAACTCTTCCAAGTAGCTTAGTTGTGTTTCACTGAGTTCAATGTATAAAGAGTAGTTCTCTTGGAAATAGTAGTAGTTATTTATTATCTTTGTAATCATTATTATTATATTATGTATAGATCATTCTAATGAGTGGTATACTCACTCAACTAAATTTAGAAGCTAAAATATGTTTCTTTTTTCTCACATTCTTTCCTTATCTACTCACGTGGTATCAAAGCTCCAAATCTAAAGGGGCTTTGTTTTCTACAACAAAAACATTCTAAAGAAGGTCCGACTCATAGTAGTTAATAGCAGATAGCGGATAACAGCGTTAGTGGTTGCTCCCCAAAAATGCTATAGCAGGATGATCGCTATTTTGATTTTTTCTTGTTTACCTATTCTGAATTATTTTGCATTGTATATAGTTTTTTATATTTTTCATACTATTATATTTATTATTAGAGCAAATTATAGTGATATCCCCTGAGGTTTTCACGAATTACATGTGCATCCCTTCCTTTCTCAGACATTTCTTTGGCACCCCCTCTTCTAACGACATTAAACTTCTGTTAAAATTTTTAAATCGAATTACAATTATACCCTCAGCAATTAAAAAAAAAAAATAATGACAAAAAAAAACATCAACAACTCTTCACTTACTCTCCATTCCCCAGAATCCCAGTGCACCACTATCACCCTTAGGATCTTCACCCATGGAAACCAGTCAGACCACACAACCCAGCACACCACCACCACCACCTAGATCCGCCACTCTGGACCACCATCAATGTCACCTCACTCACCTTCACCCATTAAAACTTCGACGCCACCACCTCCATAACCTGACCGACCTTCACCCAAACCACTGCGTGACCTTCAGATTTGTCTTTCTGCAGTGGCTTCCCTCACTGACTCGGACGGCACCGCCATGTCCTTGAACACGCCAATGTTGAACTCGGACAGTGTGTTGCCGCTGGTGCTAGGCGAATTAATGGACGGAGGCACAGGGACGAGTTTGGGTTGGGATGCGGTTTGACGTCTCTCTTTGTCCAACACTTTGAAATTCTTCTTCCTTTGCGTGGGCTTGATGCGGTTCTGTTTTTTATTGAGTGGTTTGAGAGAATCGTCGGTGACGAGGATTTGTTCCTCGGAAGCGGATTTCCTTTTCTTATTGTTACTACCAATGGGGTGTGGTGGCGGAAGACTATGTCCAAAGCAGAGTCTTTTTCTTTTTTTTTTTTTCCTAGGTTTTTGGTTTCCTTTTCTGGTTTTTGTTTGAGATCTTTTTATTTTTAGTATTGATTTCTTATGAGATTTTTTGTTTTGATTTTTGGTATTTATTTCTATTGATTCTTGTATGAGATTGTGTTAATTTTTAATTTTGAGATTTTTGTTTCCCTTTTGGATTGAGATCTCTTGATATTTTAGCACATGATTTTTCTGGTGTTTGATTTCTGGATTCGTGCAATTCAGACAAGCTTCAACTTTTGTTCAGTTTCTAGAAAATGATCACTCAGAGGATGGACAACAAGACATATTGGGAACAAAAAATCATTAAAGCATCATTCGCTAGTCACATGCACAACCCGTTAATGGTGTTTGGGACACAGGGGGTACCATTGTAATGGGAATGTAAAAGTTAGGGGGCTTTGTGTAGGGTGAAAAAAGGAGGGGTTGCATGTGTAATTAGTGAAAACCTTAGGGGGTGTCACTGTAATTTTCTTTTATTATTATTATTTAGCCTTTTTATTAGATGTATGCTTTACATGAAAAAAGATAAAACAGAGAAGGGGGAAAAATCCCCTACATAGAAAACAAAGAAGAAAGAGAGATACAAAACAGAACACGTCAGAAGTTGAAGGCTCACCGAAAGTGTCACTAGAAGTTCGAAGGGGCAAATGCAAGGGAGTTTTAGGGTTGTAAGGGAGAAAGGAGGGAGTGATTTCATGACAAGGGTCTTAGAATTTGGGTTTGGGCGTAACTCAACCCAAAAGCTAGCTCAAAGAGTGAGGATTGCCCTCCACTTGTATACTTTATCTTCGCACTATCTCTAGTTAATGTGGGAATTAGATTTTACCAATACACCCCTTCACACCTAGCACTATTGAGCTTGGTGTGTGAATAATATGGTAGGTGGTTTGTTAATAGATCTAGGATAGGCTTTGATACCATATTAGAATTTGAGTTTGGACCTAACTCAACACCAAAACCAAGTTCATAGGATGAGGTTTGTCCTCCACTTATATATTTCATCTTCACACTATCTCTTGCCGATGTGGAACTTGGGTGTTTCCCAATAGAGGGAGAGTGAAATGGTGGGGGTAAAAATCGTGTGTCTGCGGTTAAAATAAAGACCTAGAAAGTAGTGACATAAATGGCGAAAGGCTGAAATCCTGCCACATAAACATGCCATTGCGCCTTATGGTGGACCTCCCTTCACAAATTGGCTATGGCGGTTGACAAAAAATCCGCCACGCCATTCCGCCATGGCCGCTATTTAACAACACTACTAGAAAGTTATGTTTTTACCCTTAAATTAAGAAAACCTCTAAAACAACTTGTTTAGGGGGTATTTTTGTGCCTTGGGAACAAGTTGCGTGTGAGAAAATCGTTTTTAGGGAACTTCATGCAATTGTGGATGCAAATGCACTGTTGACTTCTATGGTTTGACTAGGCAGATAAGTTTTCAATACCTTGTAAACTTGACTGGTACTAAGTGTTGTCAAGTTTTACTGTATCATTCAAGGTTTTAAAGTATTGGAGGCAGTCGCGTTATAGTTTCATCGCGTTTGTTAATATCGTGGCAAATCGCGGATAAATGCGATGAATATGGTCCTAATTGTGGTCGTGTTGCAGCCGCAGAAAGTTAAAAAACCTCGATGTTGCAGCCCAAATCACACTAGGACCAATATTTATAACCTTGGTATTATTATTTCCTTTTCACACGAGTGTTAGATTTTCCGGCACTCAATCTAAAATACAGGCCAAACAGCCCATAACAGAGTCCCGCAATGAGATCCAAAGCTATAAAACCCAATGCTCAGTTGTAATTCATTGCAGTGCTGAAGTTGCAAAGCTCCATGGACCTAGGTTGAACATCATTGCCATAGGAAGGAATTGAGAATGTTTGAATGGACATGAAAGGTGAAATTAGGTTTGAATTTACGTGAAACTAGTTCTCATAACACTGTTCAATCATTGATATAAAACCATTTGTGTGTCTTTATCTAACAAGCTTTTAGGGTTGTTAGTTCATGACATGGTTTTGGAGCCTATATGATCAAAGTGTGTTGACAGTTTGATCCAGATCACTCACCCCTTATTCTTCTAAGGCTTATTACATTTTTTATCCCTACAATTTAACATTTTTTTCATTTTCGTCCTTGAAAATATATTTTTTTCGTCTTAGTCCTTGCAAAATGTGTTTGTTTTTTTTCATCTCTAAAGTACTTTAGATAGCACTTTGAACTGTAAAAAAGTGCTTTGAATACCAAAAAACGCAATCTAAAGCACTTTAAGGACGACAAACAATAAATCATATTTTGTAAGGACTAAAGCGATTTTTTTTACAGGAACGAAAATGAAAAAAGTGCTAAATTGCAAGACCAATAATGTATTTAAGCGTTCTTCTAATAAAAAGTTAGATTTGAGCACAAGGTAGGTGGGCTTGTGCATTGTCCATTCTTTGCCCAAACGGCTCTTGTGTGATGGGGCATCTTGGAGATGTAATATAGAACCATTCATGTGTTGTTAACTAAAAGTTTAATTTTTTGGGAATAGTTAGTTCATGATAGGAAGTTTTGTCCGTTGTGTTTTATTTTAACAGCCCCACCTATCAACATGTCTTTTTTGGAGTTTGAGACTTCTGCTGGACATGTTAGTGTGTGATTTTACAAGTCTGAACACAATTCAGAGTGATCCTATCAGATCATGTTCTGGTGCAGGAACAGGATCACTATAGCTGAAGGAACACAGAGCTGTTCAATTCTATAATTAAGAGTGCACTTGTTGTGACTACCTTGCTCTTCAATTAAATTTTCTTATCTAATTTAACTGTTTTTGTGGTTCCTAAATTGCAGGTTTTACCTACAACAGGTGTAATTTTAAAATTTGAGCTTATGTATGCTCCCACATTTGAAAATGGGTGAGTGATTATGATTAAAGTAATACACTTTCCTTAGTGAAATTTTCTCACTGACTTGAGTGCATCATCATCTACAGTGCTGACTTGCAAGCTTCTCTGGATGCTTACCCTGCTGCTGTCCACGAATTCCGAATTCCTCCAAAAGCTCTTCTAGGATTGCATTCTTATTGTCCTGTACATTTTGATGCTTTACATGCAGTGCTGGTTGATGTCAGTATACATGCAAGTTTACTGAAAGCTGCATCGACGGCACCCAGGTTTGTCACATTAACTAATTTTCGGTATGAATCAATTAGACTTTAATTTTAAAATTTCTATTTCTTCTGAGAAGTTTACTTAAGAATATACTTCCTCCTCCGTTCCTTTTTAATTGTCGGATTTTTAACAAAAAATTGTTCCTATTTATGTATCGTTTTCAAAGTCCAAGATAACATTAATTCTTTTTTTGTCAATTATACCCTTATTCCAATTAATTATTTACATATTTTTTTTATAAAATTGAATAATAAAGGAAAGAAATGCTTCAATAGAGAACATAAAGGTTGGTTTGGAAAAAGGAACGTTGGCTTGGAGAGAGAAACTAGTCAACCAATAGGAAAATGGGTGTTTTGCTTTAGGGAGAGAGAAATAGGTCAACCAATAGAAAAACAATTTAGTTACGGAGAGAGAGAAAAAAGAGTCGTGATAGTTAATTAGGGAGAGAGACTTGTGGAATGGTTGAAGTGATTTGTCTCAAACCAATAAGGACACAATTGGAAAAATGCTTACAAATTTAATAGGAAAATAGTGGTTTAATTAATTTTGTTGGTTGGAGTGCAAAATCCTTAAACGACTATTATAAAGGACCACGGGAGTATTTGATTGGAACTTTTTCTATGTTTGTTTATTACAGAGAGTAACCTGTTTCACTTGCTTTGTTTCAGCAATTCTCGTAATGCTGAATTTGTTGCTGATAAAAGTTGTGACACATTGGATCAAGTATGTCCTAAACATTGGATGTCTCTTTTTTGAGATCAATGTTGAAGTTCTTGTTAATTTTCTATTGTTCAAAATACTTGTTGCAAATATAAATCTGCATTCATGTATACCCTGGACTTCTAGAAAACTAGCATGCTACTTGGTGCTCAAGCATATTATTTGTGCCATTGTTATCTCTCTTATTGCATCCAACTTCGCATAGTCAAAAGTGGAAAGTTAATCTTTGCATATATTCACCTATAAAGATGCACATGTTATATGTGGATTGCTTTGTGTTTTGTGCTTACATTATGACTTTATCAAGTTCTACCTTTTGCATTATCTGAACCTATTTATCATGTGGATGATAGTTAGCATATGCAAAAAAATAGTTTTACTGTTTAAATAATCCATCGTTTGAAAAAAATAATAACATTTCATATGAAAACGTTTCTTGCCCAAAATATAGCTTTAGAAAGAGTTGAGTGGAAAATAAAGAATGTGATGATCATAAAAGGCACTTCTTGTTAATGCAAAGATTTTGAGATGTTTGACTTCCAGGCTCTACTAAAAACTTTCTGCCAGCACCATAAATGGGATGAAAAGCATTTTAAAAGATGTTTGTGTAGGAAGTGCAGTAAATTTATGTTTTGGTATTATAGTAATCAGGGATCAGATTCTTATTTATGTATTTATTTGGCTTAAATATGTTTAAGGTCCTTGATAAATGATCGAATTTTGTTTTTGGTCCTTAATAAATTTTTTCGTTGTTTTGAGTCTTTGATATTTTATTTTGAGCTCTATCGTCATTTAAGTAATGACGTGACACCATCCCAACTGTTGATAATGCTGGAAAGATCAGTTGATAAGGTGACACGTCATCGCTTAATTGATGATAGAGACTCATAACAAAAGTTTCAATATATCGAGGACTCAACAATAAAAATATTTATTAGAGACCCGTAACAAAATCCAGTCATTTATCAGGGATCTAGTCATATGAGAGATGGGTTTTTTTAGAAGGTTTTTCTATTTGGTTTCTTTTGTTTTTCTAGCCTCATGTGAGCTTACCCTTAGGTTGACCTTTGGCACCTTATTCGGGTTGTCTCCATGTATTAGGTTGCCAAAGTTCTGGTAGGCTCCCTGGGGGTGTTTTTCTTTTTTCAGTACTACTTGTACTCGTCTTTATCATATATATTATATTATCTTTGCTGATAAAAAAAAAAAAAATTTATCAGGGATCTAGAACATATTTAAGCCTATTTGTTCTATTGGTTTAGTACTTTTTAGACATTATTTTTTGGGCATTAACTGAATGCCTTATGTGACTAACCAGGGTTTGAGTGATGCTGCGTCTGTAAAGTTGACAGCTGTCATGATTGTTAAAGCATTATTAACAGCTCATGGTATATTACTTGAAGAACTACAAAAACTTAGCAAAGCAGTTGATCAAGCTATTGATATTTCAGAGTTTGTGTCAAAAAGGAACAATATGAAATTAATAAATTCTGTTCCGCAAGCTAATCAGTTTACTACAGAAGTTGAAATTTCAGGTCAACGCACGCCACAAAATGGTCCCGAGGTCTTTCCTTAACTTTATTCATCTGGCTGTTTTGTTTCTCCTTTTATATCGCTCTTTTATGGTTTTATTAAGGCTTAAATAATTTTTAGATCCCTGATATATACTCGATTTTTGTTGAGTCCCTTATAAAAATTTTCATTGTTCTGAGTCTTTGATATATTAAAAGTTTTGTTCTGGGTCTTTGTCGTCAGTTTAGTGATGATGTGGCATCATCCCAACGATTGATATATATTGTAAGAGCTGTTGAGACAGACTCAAAACAAAACTTTAATATATCAGAGTTAGAACAACGGAAAAATTTATCAGAACTAAAAAAAAATCAAGTATATACTAGGAATCTTAAACATATTTAAGCCTTTTATTAATTAAATGGTCTCTTGTATAGGGAGCAGATGGAGCTTTAGATTTTGAGACTGCTGAAAAGCTTCGTTCCTTGTCAAAAAGAGAGCTGTTGGACTGTTATCATTCAGTGGGAAATCGATTGTTGTATTTATGGAACATATTTCTGAAGTTCCACAGGTTTGCTTATCATATATCATCAAAATTAACCAAAAATGTGTGGTTCTCTAAATTTCATGTTTGAATCTGATTCAACTTTTTGGTTAAGAGGTCTATTTTTTTTTTTTTTTTTGTGTTCACACACCTTTTAATGAGCAAGCATATATATTTTGATTTTGGCTGCCCATTTTGTTTGTTATGGAACATTTTCTGGGGGAAGATAAATGACATCATTAGCTTCTGTTCCCCTCATTCAGTTTTTTTTCTATACTTGGTTTTCAGATGATATTTTTGCGTACAAATCTGCATTCAGTTTTCACATGCTGACATGCATATAATGTGAGAATGTTCCAGTTAACTGTGACAATTATAGTTTGTGGCCTTTTTCGTTACCCCTCTATGAAGCACGTACTCTAACACGGACACCGGACACGACATAGATGTGGACACTTCGATCCGGCTAATGTCTAAAATACAGGACACAGGGATATCGAATACACATACAAACAAAAAGATTCTAATTAAATGAAATATGAGTAACATAACAAAATATCTAAATTGATGGTATATTCATCTTTTTAAACCAACTTTCTATGTTACTTCAAGTGTATTAGTTGCGTAAAGGTGGCAACTTAAGTGTTTAAGCCAACAAAAAGTAATTTTTGAACCAAACACCTAATAAGAAGTGTCAGACAAGTATTCGGGTGTATCGGTGTTTAAAATGTGTTTGACATGACAAATAAGAGAAGTGTTTGTGCTTCATAGTTACCCATGCATGAAACAAATACAAGTATGGAAAAATAACAATATGAGAGAGAGGTTTAGAGAGAGGGTTAGAGAGAGAAACAGAGGGTGGGGTAGGGAGAGCAATAGAGCCGTCTCTCTCGAGCGATCTAGGGGTTACCCATCTTTCATCCCAGGTGGGACAAGGTATGGGCAGTGGCATTCTGACGAAAGGAGGGCAGAGTCTGGAGGTACTTCTGGGAAGAACTGGAGGGAGGCCACTGACGTTTCGACGTTCTACTTCACTCGGTTTCCTGATGATATGACGGAAAAAGATTTATGGTACGTGTTCAAAAGATGGGGCGATGTGAGGGAGGTTTTCATCCCAAACTACAAGAACAAGCTTGGCCGGAGATTTGGTTTTGTGCGCTTTAAGGGGGTGGATGATGTCGGTAAGCTTGAAAGGCAGCTGGACAATTTAGTAGTGGGAGGTCTTAAATTGTATGTGAATCTCCCTAAACATGTCAGGGAGCAGCGTTTGCATCCTTCACCGAGCAAAGGGGATGCACCGACGACTCACAGAGACACTAACGGCAAAGGCAAAGCTAAGTTATATGAGGAACTTCCGACCATGGTGGACGGTAACCAGCGTCTTCAGAAGCGGAATTTTTCGTATGCCCAGGCCGTCAAGTCTGGTACTCGCCCCTGGTTCAGACGACGACATGCAGCGTTTGACCGGTCGAGGCCATCTTCGTCGCACGTAACGTTATCCATCCCTTTGGATAATGGCAAATGGTATGGTGACGCCTGGGTGGGTAGGCTCACCAATCTGAAAGTTTTCGATAGGTTAGAAGAAGAGTTTTTATGGAATGGAGGGGAGGAGATTAGGCCCAAATACTTGGGGGACGACATGGTATTACTGTGTGGGCTTACTGATTTGAAAGCTGATGATATGCGCAGGGAGGCCGACGCGCAAGGCCGGTCAATGTTCTACTCCCTGGAAAAATGGCACCCTGGTTTGAAGACTGGTTACAGACTGGTATGGATTCTTTGTTGGGGGATTCCATTACATGCCTGGGATAGGATGTATATCAAAAGTATTGTTGCTGGAATTGGGGAGATGGTGGACCTGGATGATGATTCAGAGGATCTGCACTGCCTTGACAGAGCCAGGATCCTTATCAAAACTCCATGGCAGCCCACAATTAATCATACGGTGGTGGCATCCATCAATAACGAGGAATATCGAATAAGCATTGTAGAGGAGACGTGCTTTCAGGCGTGTAAGTGCCCTATCGGTAGAAGCACCTTGTCGTCGGAAATTATTTCGTCCGACGATAGCTCGGAGGAGGTGGATGAAAGTTTGGATGACACCATAGTGGCTGATTCTCAGCCACCGGCGCCGGCACCGACCAGAGGTGGGAAGGCACGTGACGACAGCAGCAGCGGAAATAACTGGGCAATACCCGCGAGGCAAAGTGACAGCACGAAGCCCGAGAATTTTTTCAGAGCCGATATCCCTGGTGGGAACCCGATGACAGACGCGGCTTAAGGTACGGCACCTACGGTAAGTGGTAGGTTGGAGGTGGACGGGTCAGGAGACGCTCTTGGTTGTGACGTGACAGGTGAATCAGACGTGGGTCAACATCATGATAGATTGGGGGGTGAACCAAGCACACCTTTCCCGGATTATGTTGTCTGTGGATTGAACGCTGAAATTGCAGGGGAAAAGGCTTGTGAAGAGAGGGTAAGTAGTCAGCTACCTAGTGCTGAACCGGAATTCATCAGGTTACCAGAAGGGATACTGGAAGGGGACCCACATTCTGTGGGAGCAGTGGTTACACACAAAATACCGGATGAGGTGGACGGAGTGGGTGGAAGTACCACGCGTGCGGGGTCCACAAAGGTTGACGGATTTTTAAAGTCCCAACAGACATCAGGATGTAGTTATCTGGGCCAGAATGCAAATGGCCCACAACCTTATTTAAAAGTATACGCTAGAGAAAGAGGGAGTAAGAAAAATGCTGGGCCTGGGCCTAAAAAGGCTGACTCTTTGCAGACCGCCCCTAATATGCCGCAGCTCAACAACAATGGAAATGAAGCTTCAGAGCTCCTCTCCCCTTCTAATGCACCCCCTACTACAATTTAGGGAAGTGGCTTAAAAGAAGTGATGGGTTGGGGGGATCATCATCCGTCCTATGTGGCCGTACCTGCAATAACGAGTCCCAGTCTGTCAGAATGAAGGAGAGATGCTCGGGAGGATTGGAAATTAGCAAAAATGTTGGGAATAAATTGTGATGATCATGTTGAGGCGATTAATTTAATGTCATCCCTGGAGGCAAGAGATATGGACATGACTCAAAGGCTGGGTAGCAGCATGGGTGATTAATGAAGATCCTGACTTACAACATCAGAGGTTTAGGCGGGGGGGTTAAGTGGTCGGCCATTAGACGTTTGGTGTTAAAAGAGAGGGTTGATATGTTGTGTTTGCAGGAGACTAAAAAAGAGACCATTGATCTAAAATTATGCCAAGCTGTGTGGGGTGACAATGATGTCAAATGGGAATACGTTCCTGCTATTAACAGAGGGGGTGGTCTATTATGTATTTGGAGTGAAAAAACATTTAAACTGGTGAACAAGGTGTGTGGGGCTGGCTTCTTATCACTGGAAGGTAATTGGGTGGCAGACGCTTCTAAAGTCACAATTGTAAATATTTACTCACCTTGTGAGATAGCCCAAAAAAGAAATCTCTGGGAGTGCATAAGGCAGCTGAGGAATGTAAATAAGGACGGACTATGGTGCATAGCAGGGGATTTTAATAACATTAGAAGGCCTTGTGAACGTGTGGGTGTCAGCCACAGAAATTCAGATGATGGTGTGATAAAGGAATTCAATGAGTGGATTGAAGAGCTTGAGGTGATGGATGCGCCTTGTATTGGGCGAAAATTTTCTTGGTACAGACCCAATGGTACAGCCAAGAGCAGGCTGGATCGTGCTCTCATATCTGTAGAGTGGGTGAATAAGTGGCCAGGCACAACTCAGACCGTATTGGACCGTAATTTCTCGGATCATTGCCCTGTCCTCTTAAGATCTTCTTTTGTTGATTGGGGCCCGAAACCTTTTCGGTTCCTCGACTGTTGGTTGCAGGACAAATCGTTCAAACAGGTCGTGGTGGAATGTTGGAACTCTACTCAAATACAGGGATGGGGGGGCTATGTCTTAAAAGAAAAGCTGAAACGACTGAAACTGAAACTGAAAGAATGGAATAATGGGCAGTACGGAAATTCGCAGACCAAGCTGAAGAACATTCAACTGGAGCTCAACAGGATTGAAATTGATGCTGAAAACAGACATATGACTGCTGATGAAATTAAGAGGAGGAATCAGCTTCAGGAGGATCTTTGGTCAGCAGCCATATCAAACGCCTCAATACTTAGACAGAAAGCTAGGTCGAAATGGGAGGGGGACTGCAATTCTAAATTTTTCCATTTAACCGTCAACTGGAAACGGAGATCGAATTTGTTGAAAGGCGTCATGGTGGACGGGTGCTGGACTGAAGAACCATCAAGAGTCAAAGAGGAAATTCGACAACATTTCAGGAAAAGATTTCAAGCTATCGAAAGGGTGACTCCAAACCTGGATGGAGTGTCTTTCAAGTCCATTGACTTGCAGCAGCTACAACTGTTAACAGCTCGATTTGAAGCTTCTGAGATAAAGGCAGCCGTATGGGCTTGTGGCTGTGACAAAAGCCCCGGACCAGACGGATTTAATTTTAAATTCATCAAGGAGTTTTGGGACGTGGTAAAGCCTGATTTCCTCCGATTCGTAGATGAATTTTACATCAATGGTGTATTCCCCAAGGGTGGCAATGCTTCTTTCATTGCCTTGATCCCAAAATGTCATGAACCACTTGGTTTGAACGAATACAGGCCCATCTCCCTTGTTGGCTGTGTTTATAAAGTAGTGGCTAAGATTTTAGCCAACAGGTTAAAGAAAGTCCTGCCTTCTATCATCGATTATCGTCAGTCAGCTTTTATTGAAGGGAGGCAATTGCTACATAGTGTGCTAGTAGCTAACGAAGTGGTGGATGAGGCAAAAAGATTAAATGGAAGCTGCCTTGTGTTCAAAGTGGATTATGAAAAGGCATATGATTCGGTCAATTGGGATTTTCTATCTTACATGATGCGAAGAATGGGGTTTGGACCAAAATGGATTGCTTGGATCGAGGGATGTTTAAACTCTGCTTCAATCTCTGTTTTGGTGAACGGCAGCCCCACTGCAGAATTCACCCCTCAACGTGGGCTCCGTCAAGGCGATCCCCTTGCCCCACTATTGTTTAATATAGTGGCTGAAGGTCTCACGGGACTAATGAGAGAGGCGCTTCAAAAAGAATTATATGAGGGCTTCAAGGTGGGTCAGAATCTGGTTGATATCAGCATTCTGCAGTACGCCGACGACACTATATTTTTTGGAAAAGCATGTCCACAGAATGTCAGAACCTTAAAGGTTATGCTGAGGGGCTTTGAACTAGTGTCTGGACTGAAGATCAACTTTGCCAAGAGCTGTTTCGGGGTGTTCGGAGAGGAAGAGCAGTGGGCTACCCAAGCTGCTACATACCTCAATTGTAGAATGCTAACCATACCTTTTTTATACCTGGGCATCCCCATTGGGGCAAACCCAAGAAGATGTGAGATGTGGGAACCCCTAATTAAAAAATGTGAGAGAAAACTGGCTGTGTGGAAACAGAAATACCTATCATTCGGGGGAAGGGTCACACTGATCAAATCTGTCCTCAATTCTATTCCTATCTTTTTGTTTTCTTTTTTCAGGGTCCCGAAGAAGGTGATAGGGAGGCTGGTCAGGATACAAAGGTCTTTCTTGTGGGGCGGTAGCGCTGGCCAGAAAAAAATTGCCTGGGTTAGTTGGGACAAGATCTGCCAACCTAAGGAATGTGGTGGATTGGGTATCAAAGATCTGTCCGCTTTTAACCAGGCTTTGCTTGGTAGATGGCTGTGGAATTTTCACAACCAACAGGGAGAATTATGGGTTAAAGTATTGGAATCCAAATATGGGGGATGGAGGAGTCTGGCTGGTCCTATCAGACAGGGGGGGGCATCAACCTGGTGGATTGATCTCAGCTCATCATGTTTCCCTATTGAAGGCGTGGCTGGTATCTGGGGTGGTTTTAGTTGGAATGTGGGCTGTGGTACAAGTATCCTGTTTTGGGAAGATGATTGGAGGAATGAGGGGACAAATCTAAAGGATAAATACCCTCGCTTGTTTCTCCTATCCCTACAACAACACCATTTTATACAGCAGATGGGCATACAAACGACCGAGGGTTGGGAGTGGCAGTTTCAGTGGAGAAGATTGTTCAGGGAAGGGGAAATAGAGTCTGTTACCAAGTTTATAGATGATATCACTGGACCGGGTATTTGTCTACAGCGGCCTGATACATGGAAGTGGTTGGCCGACCCGAGTGGCACCTATACAGTTAGCAGTGCGTATTCTTTTCTGCACCAGGAGGGGTCGCTGCAGAACCAAGACGAAGTGTACCAGATTCTTTGGAAGACTAAAGTCCCCCTTAAAGCTCTATGTTTCGCCTGGAGACTTATCGAGAATAGGCTGCCTACTAAAATGAAGTTAAGAAGGCGGAATGTGGTCCTTACTGACACTGTCTGCCCATTCTGTAGAGCTACTAATGAGGAGGTATCGCATCTATTCTTTGGCTGTTCTAGAGCGAAACTACTCTGGTGGGAATCCATGATGTGGATAGACTTTTCGGGTCCCTTTTCTGAAATCCCGAAACAGAATTTCAGCCAAAATGGCTTCCTTTGTGATATTGGGGTCACTTCACAAAGTTGGCTAGTTTGGTGGTTAGCACTGTCATGGACGATTTGGAGGCACAGGAACAGAATTACTTTTCACAATGACAGCTTTAATCATAGCAAACTGATGGAAGATGCTGTTTTCACTTGTTGGTCATGGTTAAGGAATCTAGAGAAAAGTTTTGATAAATCTTTTCACTTTTGGTCTAGCAATTTGAGGGAAGCTTTTGTAATTAGAAGCAGGGCTACGATATAACTTCCCTGTATTTTTTGAAACAACTCCTTAGGAGTCTTCTGGCCCTTTAATTCATGTTTGTTCGTGAATTAAGGTGCCATAGGACTGGATTTTGTTTAGGTGTATATGTTGGTACTACTTGTACTCCTTTTACATCTATATATATATATATATATATATATATACTATTTTCGCTGATCAAAAAAAAAATAGTTACCCATGCATGAATATATATCATGAAATTTAATCAGCTACAATATTCTTGTTTTTAGGGATAACAAAACAAAGATTCTAGAATTTTTGCATGATGCTTGGGCTAAGGATCGAAAAGCTGAATGGTCGATATGGATGGTATACTCTAAGGTCGAGATGCCTCATCATTATATAAATAGTGGTGTACACAGAAGAGTTTCCAGTTTGTGGAAACTACCTGATGAGGTAAATACTTGACTGTTCATTCGTATAAGGAAAGATGCTTTGTGAAGTTGGAACTTGGTAAAAAAAAATTGGTGCAAATAACTAAAAGCATATTCTTTTGCCTTAAATTATGCAGCCTCCTCAGACTGCTGCTACACGTGCAGAACTTCATCGAAGAAGCATTGCACAAATGAGGGTAGTTATTAACTCTTGTACAATTATTTATCTGTGTCAACATCTCGTTATTTACAATAAAATTGTAATAATTTATAATATCAATATCTAACTATATCCTATATAACCTCTTAATCATTTAGTTTTGAGAGCATTTCTGGACCTCCCTAGGCCCATCCTAACAATTTGGATATGGCCTATTAATGGATTCAATTTTGCAGATTAACAACCGGTCAATTCAAGACATGCATATATTCGGTGATCCTTCAAGCATACCAATTGTCATTGTTGAACGTGTGATGAATGCACCACGTCGAACTATCAGTGACAATTCATACTTGAGACAGGTAGAACTTGATAATTCACGTAGGTTTCAAACTGGACACAACTTGGACATTGCAGACAAGATATCTGCTTCACAAAGTAGTACCTGTGTGTTGAAGATTGTTGTCTTTGTGCATGGGTTTCAGGCAAGTCTTACACTAGAGCTCTTTTTTTTTTTTTTTTGTCTAAACCTCCAGTTCATTAACGGAAAGGGGTTCTTACTAATCCGGAGTTTGGTAGGGAGGTAAATAAAGTCTGACCAAGAACTATTTCCGCCAAGGATCGAACCCGGGTAGTACCCGAACAATTCAACCTTAACTTCAGCACATTAACCACTTGTGCCTAATCACTTGGTTACTTGAGTGATTTTGGCCAAGCAACATTTTGCTTTTTATGTATGCCTTAGTTTGTGGTATTGACTAACTTATTTTACAAATTGGGTCAATTGGAATGTGAGTTTGGACCTAACTCAACTCCAAAAGCTAGCTCATGGGGTAAGGGTTGCCTCCCATTTGCATATTTTATCTTTGCCTTATCAAACAAGTGTGGACCCAATACACCTTTTCATGGCCAACACATTTGGGCTTGGTGCGTAAATAATATCGTGGGTAGCCCGTTTGATGGATCTAGGATAGGCTCTGATACCATCTTAGAATGTGGGTTTGGGTCTAACTTACATAAAAGTGTTTGCGTGAGGGGATGTATTGGGAAAAACCTAAGTCCCACTTTGGTTAGAAATAAGGCAAAGATAGAATATATAAGTAGGGGCCAACCCTGATCCCATAAGCTAACTTTTGAGGTTGACTTAGGCCCAAACCCACATTCTAAGATGGTATCAGAGCCTATCCTAGATCCATTCAAAGGATCACGCACCAAACCCAAAAGTGTTGGGCGTGAGGGGATGTATTGGGAAAAACTCAAGTTCCACATTGGTTAGAAATAATGTCAAGATAGAGTATATGAGTGGAACACAAATCTCACCCGATGAGTTAACTTTTGGAGTTGAGTTAGGCCCAAACCCACATTCTAAGAGGGGTAAGCAAAAAATGAAGAATTGGTTGGGTGTCTTTTAAAAAAGCTTGCAAACCAAAAACCTTGTAGTGGCAAAGACCACTTTACTATTCCACTGTAGTGGTGTGGCACTATAGTTTTCAATTTTAAAACCTTGGATCAAAGTGCCTTTGTTAGGATATAAGGAGAAGGGATTAGTTTCGGTAGTTAGACTATTAATGAGTTAGTGAGTTAGTGAGAGGTGTTTATTAGTATTGTAATAAGAATCTTCTTATTCATTCATCCAGATTGAAACCCAAAGGGTTCATTATATATAAAGATTACAAACTCAAATACTCTAGAATATTCCACACAATACAACTAACTCAAATACTGTAGAATATTCCACACTCCCCCTCAAGTTGGGAGATATATATTAATCATTCCCAACTTGCTAATCAAATCCTCAAAGGTGGGCTTGTGTAATCCTTTGGTAAGAATATCCGCCGCTGCTCTTTGATAGGTATATATGACAAATATACACTATCATCCTCCAATTTTTCTTTGATAAAATGACGATCAACCTCCACATGTTTAGTTCTGTCATGTTGAACTGGATTTTGAGCAATACTGGCAGCAGCCTTATTATTACAATACAATCTGACAGACAGAGAAATAAGAGATCTTAAATTCCTCAAGAAGTCTTCTTAACCAGATTCCTTCACAAATACCATGGGCTAGAGCCCGAAATTCTGTTTCTACACTGCTTCTGACAACAACTGTTTGTTTCTTACTTCTCCAGGTCATAAGATTTCCCCAGACATAAGTACAATATCCTGATGTCGATCTTTTGTCCATTGCCGAGCCAGCCCAATCTGCATTTGTATAGATTTCAATCATCCTCTTGTGTCCCCTGTGAAGGAACATTCCTCGACCAGTGTTATTTTTGAGGTACTTGAAGATTCTATAAACTGCACTAAGGTGTTTTTCCTTAGGAGAATATATGAATTGACTAACCATGCTAACCACAAATGCAATATCAGGCCGAGTGTGAGATAAGTAGATCAACTTCCCCACCAACCTTTGGTATTGCTCTTTGTCAACTTTCCCATCTTCAATTCCCAATTTAATATTAGGATCAACTTGAATCTCTGTTGGCTTGCACCCAAGCATTCCTGTTTCTTGCAACAAGTCTAGAATATATTTCTTCTGAGTTAAAAATATTTCTGCCTTACTACGAGCAACCTCCATGCCAAGGAAATATTTGAGAACTCCAAGATCCTTCAGTTCAAACTGGTCAGCTAAACACTGCTTCAAAGATCTTATCTCCTCACAATCATTTCCTGTGACAATTAAGTCATCAACATAAACAATGAGAATAACAATTTTGCCACCGTCAGAGTGTTTATAAAATAGAGTGTGCTCAGGCTGAGCTTGGAGGAATCCTTTTCCTTCACAGCTTGAGTAAACTGCATTCCTCCATTTTGGGTCATCAAGTGCTTCTTGGATGTTTTTTGGTATTTTTGTACTGTTTAAAATAGTGTTGAAAGCACGAAAAGCTGGGGATAACTTTTCATACGAGACATGATGAGAAATAGGGTGAGCAGTACAAGATCTGGTACCTTTGCGAAGAGCAATAGACACATTTAGGTCGGCTGCATTAGTGCATTCAGGTATTGGATTGCTAGAACTAGGACTCGAGTCAGAATCCTGGCAGTGTAGAGGCTCTTGAGGTGTTTTTCGTCTGCTGAAAATTTTTCCCCATTTACCAGGAGGATCTCCAGTCTCTGGCACAGTAGCTCGCCCTATCTCCTGCACAATAGCTCCCCTTGTCTCCAAAGGCAAAGGTAAAACAACAGACTCATAGATATTTAGGGACATGCGTGGTAAACAAAAGAGCTCGAGCAAGTTCAAGATGTCAATTTTTTCTTTCAGGCATCCCATTTTGTTGAGGGGTGTTAGGACAAGAACTTTGATGGAGAATACCATGTTGGGTGAGATAGTCTCCAATAACAGAATTTAAATATTCAGTACCATTATCAGTTCAAAGAATTTGGATAGAGGTCTGGAACTGAGTTTGAATCATAGCATGAAATTTTTTAAAGGTGGATGCATCATCAGACTTATCCTTTAGAAGATATACCCAACATACCATAGAATGATCATCAATAAAAGTAATAAAGCAATGAGCACCGGAGATATTTTTCTCACGGGCTGAGCCCCATATATCACTATGAATCCAGGTAAATGGAGAATAATCATGATGAACTCTAGAAGGATAAGAAACACGAGAATGCTTTGCAAACTGACAAATATCACAAGAAAAAGAACTGGGTTTTTTTTATTGATAAATAAGTTTGGGAACAACTTCTGAAGATAAAAGAAATTTGGGTGTCCTAACCGACGATGTCACAACAAAACATCATTACAATCATCAGAAAAGATAATGAGTGGTGCGCAAAGTTTTTTGTTTCATTAGGATCCTTTTCAAAATAGTAAAGCCTTTCTTCCTCTCTAGCACTGCCAATTTTCAGCCCCGAGTCCTGTTCCTGAAAAACACAAGCATGGACAGAAAACTTCACAACACAATTTAACTCAGATGTAAGTTTGTTGATAGAGATGAGGTTACAAGCAAGAGAGAGAACATGAAGGACTGAGTTCAAAGTAATGTGTTCAGAAAGTTTAATGAATCCCTTTCCAGCAATGGTAGAGAAGCTGCCATTGGCTGTTCTTATTCGTGACAATTGATAGTACGGGTATAAGAACAAAACAAGGTTGCATTACCTGTCATATGATCAGAAGCTCCTGAATCGAGAATCCAACGATTACTACGATTAACATGGAATGTCGTACCTTGTTGAGCAACATGACTGGTTGCTTTAGCAAATTGAGGCATCACCTTCTGAAATTGCTCATACTCAGCCTTAGAGATGAAAACACCATTAGAATTAGGAGAGGCATGCTCCTCACTCGTACTATTAGAAGAGTCCATAAGTCACCTCAAACTAGAAGAGGGAAGGCTGATGAGGTGAACGGAAAAAATCGCGCCGCCAATGGATACCGGTAGGCTGAAAAATGGTGTGGCCTTGTTTTTGCGATTGGAGGTGACTAGATAGTGTTTCTGGGAAGTGGCAGAGAGAGATGACTTAAGATTGT
>QARZ01040777.1:0-26485 GCA_013407115.1 Glycine latifolia | reverse complement strand
TTTTTTTTTTTTTTTTTAAATGGGCTTCAGAGTTGCAGAACGATAATAGGAAAACCTGCTCTTGATACCATATTGTAATATGAATCTTCTTATTCATTCACTAGATAGTGTTTCTGGGAAGTGGCAGAGAGATAACTTAAGATTGTTTTTTTTTTTTTTTTTAAATGGGCTTCAGAGTTGCAGAACGATAATAGGAAAACTTGCTCTTGATACCATATTGTAATATGAATCTTCTTATTCATTCATCCAGATTGAAACCCAAATGGTTCATTATATATATAGATTACAAACTCAAATACTCTAGAATATTCCACACAATACAACTAACTCAAATACTTTAGAATATTCCACAATTAGATAAAAATAGGGGAAGGATAGGAGAGAGGGAGATCTGTATCATTTTTTAAATTGAGCATTAGCCTTGGAGGAGGGTTGTCTCCTACTTTTTGTTCTTTTACAATCAAGAAATTCCATCTTTCTTTTACTTTCTTCTATTTTCTAATTTGGGTTCCTGACAGCCTTACTTCCATTCATTGGCATTTTCTTAGACAGTTAGACCTCATTTACTCACTAGACAGCTTTGTGGGTGAGTTTATCCCTTTAGCATTTCCATTCTTCAATAGGTATATTATACGGTCCAACTGCTTTTACATTGTCCATTTTCTTTAGTGCTCCTGTTACCTTGAACTCCTTAATTCTATGATGCAAGATACTATTTTGATCCTCGTCTCTAGTTTATAAAAAATCCAAGTATATTATAGTTGCATGCCTTTCATTAAATAACTTGTGAAATAACCTTCCTTTGGTCCTTGATATTTCATTTTGTAACCAAAACTTTACCTTCTTGTCCTTTATGCACTTCACTTATCTAATTCTATTCTTTTCTCTCCTCCTAATCATGGTTTCAACTATTTCCATATATATACATGTAAATGTAACAATATTCCATGCTCCAAAATGAATCTTGGTTTCATGGAATATGGGAACTCTTGCTTATTTTCTACTTCACCTGGGGGCTGATACAACCCTAGCAAATTTGATAACAATACTTGAGCTACACAGGATACAAAGCATTTCTTACTGGCAAGGTTTTAAATATCGGTCATAGTCGTGTTATGGTTTCGTCACGTTTGTTAATATCGTGGCAAATCGTGGATAAATGCCGCCGATATGATCCCAATTGCAATTATATTGCAATCGCAAACAGTTAAAAACCATGATGTTGCGGTCCAAATCATGGTCACAGACCAATATTTAAAACCTTGCTTACTGGTAAAACCTAAATTCAAATCACAGTTTCTATCCATGCCATAAATCAACGAAGTTTTATGTTGGTCATCATTTTGTAAACTTCCTAACACAATCATGCTCTTTCATCTAGAATTGGGATTGGCTATGTAAAGAATTACATCAAAGCACAACATTGACATATTTACTGTGTGTTTGTATCTTTTTCATTGTTGAAAGATGGTTGAATGCTTATTCTTCATCACTTAAAATGTTGTAGGGGCATCATCTGGATCTACGGCTTATTCGAAATCAATGGCTTTTGATAGATCCCAAGGTAGAATTTCTAATGTCAGAGACTAATGAAGATAAAACTTCAGGAGATTTCAGAGAAATGGGTCATCGGCTAGCTCAGGAAGTTATTTCTTTTGTTAGAAAGAAAATGGACAAAGCCTCAAGATATGGAAATTTAGGAGATGTTAGGCTAAGTTTCGTTGGACATTCTATTGGTAACCTTATTATAAGAACAGCACTAGCAGGTGTGTCATAATTTTAAAAGTGATGGTGTTCATCAAATCATCCGCTTGAAATTAGGGGCTAAATTTTGTCCTTTGTTTGCAGAGAGCATGATGGAGCCATTTCTAAGATATCTATATACATATGTTTCGGTATCTGGTCCACACTTGGGGTATCTTTACAGTTCAAACTCACTGTTTAATTCTGGATTGTGGCTTTTAAAGAAACTCAAAGGCACACAGTGTATTCATCAACTCACCTTCACAGATGATCAGGATATTCAAAATACATTCATCTATAAACTGTGTAAGGTAAGAACTGTGTCCTTTGGAATTAAATATTCAGTTGGAAATTATATGAGCAAAGGGTTGTCAAATTATACTGTTGGAAAGTATGAGTTTAATGCTTGTACACTGATGGTGTAAAACAATTTTACATTGTCATCCAATAACCGATCATTGTTTGAATTATTTTAAGATAATTATTTTAAAAGTCAACAAACTTGCCATATATGGTGAGTTGTGATTGGATAACTTTGTAAAACTTTTTATACTGTCAGAGTGTATAATTTTTTTCTCTAAAAATTATACTATTTCAGAAGTTAATGTGTTAATATCCAATGGTTATTTTTTGTACAAATAATTCTACCAAAGAATTGATGAACATTATTGGTTGGAAATTATATGAGCAAGGGCTGTAGTGAAGATGTATTGCCATAAAAAATGGATTGAAGTGACTAAGACAATGTTCAAATTTGTGTGTTTTAAACTGAGAATTGGGGGGTTTCTTTGCAAAAGTCCCAAAGCCGAACAGGAGCACGCTTTTTTCCTCAAAGTCCTGGATCATTCATATTTGGCTTAAATACAATTTTTAGTCCCTATAATTTAGTGTGTTCTTTGTTTTTTTCTTTGTAAATTTTTATTATTTTTATTTTTAATTCTTACAAATTATGTTTGTTTTATTTTTAGTTCTTCAGACATTTTAGATAATATTTTTTTACTATTAGAGCGTTATTTAACGTGTCTTAAGGAGTAAAAACAAAATAAATATAATTTGTAAGAACTAAAAAAAAATCAAGAATGAAAAACAAAAAAACACTAAATTACAAGAACAAAAATATATTTAAACCTTGTATATTATGTGTAGTTTAATTAATTGGATGCTAAGCTTCTAATACTTTTTCACATTTCTCTTTCTTCTTTTTCAGCAGAAGACTCTCGATCATTTTAGGCATATTGTCTTGCTATCTTCCCCTCAGGTTTTCCCTTGTCTTGTGACTCTTAAAATCATTTTTAGACATGCCTTTTACTGTCAATTCTTAACTTGCATTTCAGGTATAATATGGGTATTTTAAATTGGATTTGATTGACGGACTCTGATATATAAATGCATGTGATGCTTGATCATCTATGCATAATAAATTTTACAACGTGTCTTATGATCACGGCGCATCTGAAATGAATCCAAATAGAAAATATGCTTAAATAACTTTTTAGGTTATTGAAATATACTCAATTTTTGTTGAGTCTCAATTAAAAATTTTTGTTGTTCTAAATTTCTGATATATTAAAAGTTTTATTTTGGATCTTTATCATCAGTTAATTAATTATGTGATATTATCCCAACGACTGATATATATTTGAAAAGTTGTTGAGATGATGTCATGTCATCATCACTTAATTGACAACAAAGACTCATAACAAAACTTTTAATATATTAGAGACTCAAAACAACAAATTTTTTTTATCAAGGACTCAACAAATATTGGATATATATCAAGGATCTCAAATACATTTAAATCTATAAAGTAAACAAGGTTTTCTGGATTTTTCACTTTGTTAAAGCAAGTTGGCAGATAAACTGATTTTTTTTTCCCAGGATGGTTATGTGCCTTACCATTCTGCTAGAATAGAATCATGCCAGGCTGCTTCACATGACAAGTCAAAGAAGGGTAGAGTGTTCCTTGAGATGCTGAATGATTGTTTGGACCAAATCCGTGCCAATCCCTCTGAACGTCGGGTTTTCATGCGTTGTGATGTCAATTTTGATGCCACTTCCTACGGCAAGAATTTAAACTCTTTCATTGGGCGTGCTGCACATATTGAGTTTCTGGAGTCTGACATTTTTGCACGGTTCATAATGTGGTCATTTCCGGAACTATTTCGGTAGAGGTTCCTGTCGTTGGCCCTGTTTCAACTCAGGTTTTCCAAGGGATTCAGACTAACAAGTAGGGATGCTAAAAAAAATTAGTTTTAAAAAAATAACTATAAGAATAAGTAGGTTTATATAACTAGTTATATAAAAGTAGGTATAAAATTTTATAGCTATGGGTATTTCAAATAACTTTTTTTATTTAAAAATAGTTATAATTATAGAACTATAACTAGTTTTATAGAAGTGGGTATTTTAAATAATTTATTTTTGTTCATTCATAGCTAGTTATGTAATTGATTTTAGATATAACTTGTTACATAATTGGTTATATAATTAGTTTATTCATAATTAGGTATATATTATATTTTGAAAATTAGTTATGATTATAACTATAATATCCACTTATAATTTAGTTATTTATTAGGTACGGGGATAGTTATGTAAATACCCAAATTTTGAGCATCCCTATTGACAAGCTTCCTTCCACCTTCAGAGACCAGTTGTGGCCAGATTTCACTCACAAGTTATCAAAGAATGGCAACCATCTTGGTATGTGTAAATTGGCATGAGGATATGCATCGAAGCTGCATATTTAGTCGGCTTCAAGATGTTTATTTGCAAGACTTGTATACATATATAGCTATAGAAACAGTTTTTAGTATAGTGGTGTAATTATTTTAGGTTAGGTAGATAACTGTTAATGCCATGGTTTTGGTTTTATAATGTTATATCCGAAGCTGTTAACATACTGAGGGAAGGGATTCAGCACGCATGGGAACGCAATAACAAAATAATTAGGCATAGATTATCTACTAAGAAATAGGCATATTTTAAACTTAAAAAACTGAATTCTCACTTATGTTAATTTGTTTTTCTTTTTCTCTTTGAAGGAATAAAACATTTCGTTGCGCAATCTACGCTTGTTTTGAAAAGGGCGTTCTCATTGAATACAAAGACTGAATTCATATATATCCTTTCGTTTATGGAAGCAGGTGTGATGAAACTAGTATTCCAGTGCGTACATTTAGGCTTAAATACATTCGAGTTTCTCATAAATAATCGATTTTAGTTTTGAATCTCTAAAAAATTTATTGCATTAAATTTCTCGTATTCAAATTTTTGTTGAGTTTTTGTAAACAAAAGTTTAAATATATTATGATTTAATACAATGAAAAAATTTATTAAAAACTCAATAAAAATCAATTATTTATCAAAAAATTTAAGCATATTTAAGCCTTAAATGTATAATCATTTGTTACTTAAAGGAATCTACGCAAGCCCAGAACCCCCTCCCCCCACCCCCCCCAAACAAAGACATTTTGGTAATTTCAAGTACATTAAAACAATTATTTACAAAATTCAAAATAATTAATGCATTTTTAATAATTTGTAGAAATAGTAAATATGATAAATTTTCTAAAAATAGTCATACTATTTTGTAGATACTTAGGTCATAATAATTATAATTATAATAATTTAAGAAGTATGATCTTTATTTGCTATTATAAAAATATAATGAACTTAAATGATTTGAACGAAAATTTTAATTATCATCAATTAAAATAATATAAAAATTTTGATCTTCATTATAATTAAAAATATAAATTATAATTAATTAATAAAATAAAATAAGGTTCAAGGAGAAACTTTTCCATCCATTTTTGTTTGCCAAGGTGAATTACGATCCTTAATAATTTTGATTAGATGCAGATAATTACAAAGGTCAAAAGTTGTGTTTTATGTGCAATTAGATGAAAAACATTTAACTCCCCTTACTATCTCATGCCTATATACCTTTTGGATCCCTCTCATTATGGTTCGTCCATGGTTTAATAGTAATCAATTACCACGATTCTAGAAATGCAGAACAATGATATTTTGATAAAAATAATCAATTAAAGCTGTATTATTAGTTAAATCTATAAATGTCCTCCCTTGTTATTTCTCACTAGTGACTCTTTACAATCTTTTTTTAAAACACTTTCTAAGAGTCATCTAAAGGGATTTTTCTGCATTTCTTCATAAGAGATCAACATGACAAGGATCTTTGAATCTCCATCTTAGGTTGATATTTGTTTAAAGAGCTGAAGAAGTTTTTGAGTTGCACATTAAAGGAGTACTAAATCCAATTATGATTTCTTTGTAGGAGTTTAATCTTTGTTAGGGTTACCAAAGGGGTTTTGAGTTGATATGGTTTCAACTCTTGGTTTTTTTTTCGTGGTTTCAAGGGAAAGGTAATTTTTTGGAATTGCTTGTGCATAATTATTGTACTTTGATTCTCTAATAAGGGAATGTACTAAGGAATCTTAGAACAAATGGATGTAGGTCCTCTTAAGGACTGAACTAGTATAAATCACATATTTGATTCTCTTTTTCTCTAACCCTTAAGTTTTGTAAGTTGATCTTGATATTGGAATTGAATGGTGGTTTGAAAGTTTTTGAACCAGTATAAATCATGAAACTCAGTTTTGAAGGTTTTTGAATCTATTGGTTTTCTGTGTTGTTGATATAGTATTAACAAGTCTTTTGAGAAAATATTGATTTGAAAAAGGGGTCTTGATTTTAATTGATTAAACAACAATTTGGTAAAATTTTCAAAAATCTATTCAACCCTCCTCTAGATTCCTGGTGGATCCAATAGTTTGACATTGATCGATGTAGGTGCTCGTATGGTAACGCCACCAGTGATAGACTCAGTGGTTTGGAGATGGAGGCAGGATAAGGGCATCCAATGAAAGATACATCGATAGAGGAGGACCTCGATATACTTGTAAAAGTTATTACTAAGGAATCAAAGTCGAAGTTGTTGGAGGAGGATTTTGAGGAGGACCCTTAGTGGAGTTCTTCATATGGTTCTTGTTAGGAGTTTTCTTTCTTTTTGGGCTCATACTTTTTGGATGGTTAGTTGATACCAAGTTAGGCTTAGGTGACTTATTTGAGACTTGGGTAGGCCTAGAGTTTCAAAAAACTATGTATTTATTCAATCATCTTTAACTTCACTACTTGTCTTTTGATACTTTTGGAATGTCATGTACTTATTATTCATGTTCCACCTTGATGCTTTTATGACTCTTGATACTTATTTATCTAAGGTGATGGCCACATAGGCTACCCTATTTATCTATATTTTTTCTCGCATGAATATATGGTTAATTATTCTGCAATTCATTTGCTTTCATATAACGACTTGTATTTTTAATTACAAAACATTTTGCAAACAAGTATGCTATAAATATTTTTTTAAAGAAGAGAACGAGGTTTGAGAAGTGTATGCAAAAATGTTTTTAATTTTCACAAATTTTACCACACTTTCCTTTAGTTTTCTTATGAAGCTTTATTAACATGAATTGGATTTAATTGTTTTTAAAAGAACAAAAAGGTTACTTTTCATATATATGTAAGCCAGTAATTTAGGGTGTTATATTTTCAATATTTTGATGTATGTGTGTGTGTGTGTGTGCAGACTACGGTGCACAAATTGAAATTTTGGTTTATACTGCACAAATTTTTTTAACCCTTGGATAAACTTTAGTACAATATTTGGACTTTTTACACTATATCATTCCACCCAACTCTCTCTCTCTCCTGTGAAACTTTCCACCAACAAATGCATGCTGTCGATGGAGGCAATGCTACATTTTTTTTTTGCCAACGATTCATTATGTCACAACCTTGGCTTGTTCTTGATTGCATCGGTGACGCTCTCACCCTGATTGAGTATTTTTAGTTTAATATTTTTTTATTCTTCTTAGCTTATTTGACTTCTCTTATACTTTTATTTTCTCACTCTAACTCAGTTTTTGTCTTAGACAAACAAGTGGATTTAATTGATAATTGTTGCTTATTTTCAGATTTTTAGTTACTTGACCTATCTTTCTTGTGCAGGACCAAGAGAGTTCTACAGAACTCCAAATGGCGCATATGAGTAATCCCTGAAAAGATAAGAAAAAGATCTACAATTTTGTCAGAGATAAGACAAGGCCAATTCTATCATTTTGAGAGTCATTTTAGGATTGAAAGTCAGAACCTCTGCACTTGAGTTTTGGGCTGTGAATTGGTGTAATTAGTTAGATTAGATGGGCCAAATCATGGTCCATCCTTTCCTATTGACTCAATCACTCTATATCAGTACAATTAGTTAGTTAGATTCTTAAACTTCATTTTAGCAAAAACATAATTTGTAGTTTCTTTTAGAAGTTTCCAGAATTAAAATTTCTATTTCTTTTTCTCTCAACTGTTCTTCTTCATTTCATTTCTGTTCTTCTATTTTCTTGAACTAATTTTGTGGCTCTTCCACTAATGATGATCATGGAAGACTAAACAATCAATCAATCCAAGGATCCATTCCAAGCAAGGAGAATTTGAGTTCTGGTTTGGTATTTCAATTTCTGTGTGAATGTTCATTTTCTTCTTCCTCTATTTGATTTTCATGATTATGAATGTGTTTAGTATTGAAAACGAATTAAGTTATGGATTCATTTCCTAATTTTGAATTTTAATCACATATTTTTTGGATGATATTTCTATTAGGTTTGAGGTTTCAATTAATTTAGGAGTTAATTCGATTGAACTGCTTCTAATGAAATTGAATGAACTTTCCTAACAAGATCATTATCTGAGAATTATGATAATTTGCATTGCTTGGTTTGGTGAATTGAATTGATATTCTTTAATCTGTTTTACAATACCTCTTATCAATTTTGTTAGTTTCTACATTTATCTTCAATTGTAGTTTGTGTTTTCACAATTTTTATTCATATCCTACAAATTGTTCGATAAAAATCCCCTATTGCTTATTAATGAATTGAAGTTGGAACCAAATTGATCGTATCTATGAGTCGACCTAGGTTAATCCTGTGCTACAGAATTAGCGTAGTTTATTTATTTTGAAGTGATGTGACATTGGTTATCACACCCCACCACCTTTTATTAGGTCTGGACGACTACTCTTCTCATTTATTTTGGATTTTGATGAATAACACTAAGTATAAATTACCAATTTTCTAATGAGTTTTTTTACAAATGGATAGGTTCAAATATTAAAGGAATTAACAATACTTTGTATTGTCCAAGAAGGTTGCTCTGTTTAGTATCTATCAAGCGTCCAATGCGCTAAAATCAAAAGGCGTCCACCCTCTATGACAATTAGATTTATACTCAGTGTTTTTTTGTTTTTTCCACGCGTCCATCAAGTAAGAAACTCACACACCTTTTGGAATGATCAGCATTGGGTAAAAAGACTGTGATAACCGAAAAAGAGAAGTACACGTTTCTATCCTATACTAATTCATTTTGCCTTTCTCTATTTTAAATTTCTAACATTTGAGTTTCTTACTTGTATCCATACACTAGAAGGTACTCACAAAATATTCTCTAAAGGTCACTTTAGCTAAGGACAAATAGCACATGGTGCTGTCTGTACTATCGTGCAGTTCATCACAAATCAAAGCACACCACGTAGCCTTATCTTATCTTCCACTGTGAGACAACGGTCTTTTCAAGGAATCGATGCTAATCTCGTAATGGATCCTTCATTGAATTCTATAAAAGGAAGCCTCTACCCATAAAGCAAGTGTGAGAAAAATTGACGAAAAAGCAAGAACTTATCTGTAGTGAAACTCTGTTGAAATTACTGGATGGCTAATACAAAGTTTTCATATATTTTTTCTTTGCTAAGCAAAGTCATTTTGTAATTGAGCTTTATTTTTTATCCACTCTTTGAGTGTTGTTGAATACTTTTATCCATACAAACTACTCTTTGTGAAAGCCAGGAGTTACTTAGTGTTAAACAACACTTGAGTTTCTTAGATTCAGGGGGAGTCTAAGAAAGTGGTATTAAGAATACTTGTAAAGTCAGGAGTGACAGGTCAGAATAATAGTTTTGTAATCAAGTATTGATTAATAGAATCCTTTATTGTTGAGTAAAGGAGAAATGACCGTAGCTCAGGTTGAGTGAACCGGTTATTGAGCATTCTATTAACACTCTATATTACGTTTTTAAGACCAAGTGTTTATTTGAAAAACTATTTTAAAAAGACTCTCTATTATTAAGTCTTTAGAGATCAAACTTGTCTTTATTAAAATTTGTTTTTCTCTTCAGTTGACAACCTATCTTTCTTCTACATTTCCATCTATATCTGTGTAAAAAGTTGTAAAAGTTTATTATATCTTTGATTAACACATTATTCAACCCCCCTTCTAGTGTAATTTTTGATATTTCAAATGGTATCAGAGCTTGTCCTTAAGGGTTGAGTATCGGATAATACTAACGAAAATATCCAGGATATCAAAGATATGGAAGAAGGATTATTCACCAACAAACCACCTCTATTAAGAAGCATAAAGTATGATTATTGGAAGAAGCGTATGATAGCTAACTTTGAATATATTCATATAGATCTATGGGATATGGGGGAAAATAGAGATTATACTCCATATGATGATTAATTGAATGAGATTCCTGATTGAGTGTTTTTAGTTTAATATTTTTCTATTCTTCTTAGCTTATTTGACTTCTCTTGGAATTCTATTTTCCCATTCTAATTCAGTTTTTGCCGTAGGCAAACAAGTGGGCTTAATTGATAATTGTTGCTTATTTTCAGAGTTTTTACTTACATGACCTATCTTCCTTGTGTAGGATCTAGAGAGCTCTACAGAACTCCAAATGGTGCATATGCGTAGTCCCTTTAAAGATAAGGAATAGATCTAAAATTTTGTCAGACATAAGCCGAGGCCAATTCTATCATTTTGAGGGTCATTTTAGGCTTGGAAGTCAGAACCACTGCACTTGAATTTTGGGCTGCGAAATTGGTGTAATTAGTAATTAGTTAGATTAGTTGGGCTTAATTATGGCCCATCCTTTCCTACTGACCCAGTCACTATATTTTAGTGATTTTAGTTATTTGGATGACACACTTCATTATTTTAGCACAAACATATTTTGTAGTAACTTTGAGAAGTTTTTAAAATTAAAACTCTTTCTCTTGTTTTTTATCAACTGTTCTTCATTGTTCTTCACTGTTCTTCATTTTCGTTTCTATTCTTTCATTTTCTTGCACTAATTTCATGGGGCTTCCATTGATGATGATCACGGAAGGCTAAACAATCAATCAATCCAATGATCTAGCCCAAGCAAGGAGAATTTGAGTTCTAGTTTGGTATTTCTATTCCTGTATGAATGTTTGTTTTCTTCTTCAATTCTTTATTCGATTTTCATGATTATGAATATATTTAGGATTGAAAACGGATTAGGTTATGGATTCATTTTCTAATTTTGAATTTTAATCACAGATTATTTGGATGATATTTCAATTAGGTTTCTGGTTCAATTAATTTAGATATCATTGATGTTGCAGTAGATAATGTAGATATTTTTCTATTTTTTTTTTATTTTGGTTCTTGTAATTGTACCTGTGATGATTATGCTATTGTATGTAATATTTGTGCGGAGATTTCCTCTGCACTTGACTCTGATTGTGTTGCAGATGTAGGTACAGATACAAGTTTTGATTCTTCTATCTCCCTTCCCTCAGCCACCAACCTTTCCTTGCCTTCCACCATTCAGCTACCTTCCTTGGAGCTAAAATCACTACCTGAGCACCTTAAATATGCATATTTAGATGATGCTCAACAACTTCCAGTCATCATATCTAGTAGTCTGTCACTTGAGCATGAAGAAAAGTTGCTCCATGTTGTGACAGGCCACAAAAAGGCCATTGGATGGACACTTGCTGACCTTCCTAGAATAAATCCTTCCATTTGCATGCATCAGATACTCTTCGAGGATGATTCTAGGCCGGTGAGACAGTCACAAAGGAGGCTGAATCCCACTATTCTTGATGTTGTAAAGAAGGAAGTGATGAAGTTACTAGCTGTAGGGATCATCTATCCCATTTCAGATAGCACTTGGGTTTCACCTATCCAAGTGGTCCCTAAGAAGTCGTGTATCACTATTGTGAAAAATCAGGATAATGAGTTGATTCCGACTAGAGTAGCCAACAGTTGGTGAATTTGCATTGACCAGGTTCTAGAGAGGTTGTCAGGTAAATCACATTATTGATTTCTTGATGGTTTTTCTAGTTACATGCAGATTCATATTGCATCGGAAGACCAACATAAGACCACATTCACTTGTCCATTTGGCACATTTGCCCACACTAGGATGTCCTTTGGCCTATGCAACGCACCTGCTACCTTCCAAAGGTGCATGGTGAGTATCTTTTCTGATTTATTAGAGAGTTGCATGGAGGTGTTTATGAATGATTTCACTGTTTATGGTTCCTCTTTTGATGCATGTTTGGATTGTCTCTCTACAGTTCTTGATCGATGTATTGAGACTAATCTTGTTCTTAACTTTGAGAAATGTCATTTTATGGTACATGAAGGTATTGTCTTAAGGCATTTAGTCTCTAGTAGAGGTCTTGAGGTCGATAAAGCTAAGATTGATGTTATTACTTCTTTACCTTACCCCGCTTCTATGCAGGAAGTGCTTTCTTTTCTTGGACATGCAGGTTTTTATAGGATATTCTTCCAGGATTTCAGCAAGATTGCATTGCCATTGTCCAAGCTTCTCCAAAAGGACGTAGACTTTATGATTGATTAGCCTTGCAAAGAGGCATTTGAGGAATTGAGGAAGAAGCTTACGACCTCTTCCATCATGCAGCCACCAGATTGGGAACTTCCCTTTGAGCTTATGGTTGATGCCTCTAACTATGCACTTGGGGCTGTGTTGTCATAGAGAGTTGATAAGATCCCATGTCATTGCTTATGCTTGATGCACTTTAGATGCAGCCCAAGTTAACTACACCACCATAGAGAAGGAGCTTTTAGCTATTGTTTTTGCTTTAGATAAATTCCGATCTTATTTGCTTTGCTCCCATATCACTGTCTTTACTGACCATGCAGATTTGATGTACCTGTTGAAGAAGCTTGATGCTAAACCTAGATTGATCAGGTGGATGCTTCTCTTTCAGGAGTTTGATATTGAGATTAAGGATAGGAGTGGTGCGAAAACTTGGTTGCTGATCATTTGAGCAAGATTGAGAGACCTATTGAATCCTTTCCTATTAGGGATAATTTCCCTAATGAGCATTTGATGTGTGGGGTATTGATTTTTTGTGAGATTTTTGATGTGTGGGGTATTGATTTTATGGGTCCATTTCCTGTTTCTCATGGTTTTTTATATATTCTGCTTGCGATTGATTATGTTTCTAGATGGGTTGAAGCTAAGGCCACTAGAACTAATGATTCTAAAGTTGTTGTGGATTTTTTGAGATCAAACATTTTTTGCAGGTTTGGTGTGCCTAGAGCCATTATCAGTGACCAGGGGAGCCATTTCTATAACAGGTCATTGACATCCTTGCTTTAGAAGTATTGGGTTATGCATAGAGTTGCTACAGCTTATCATCCCCAAACTAATGGACAAGTAGAGGTTTTTAACAGAGAGATAAAGCAAGTGTTATAGAAAGTAGTGCAACCCAACATGAAGGATTGGAGCAAGGTACTTGAAGATACTCTATGGACTCATAGGACCGCTTACCAAACACCTTTGGGGATGTCTCCCTACAGGGTGATTTTTGGTAAGTCATGCCACCTTCTGGTGGAGATTGAGCACCGTGCTTATTGGGCGGTGACGAGTTGTAACATGACATTTGATGAAGCGGGTATCGAAAGGAAGCTTCAATTGCAAGAACTTGAAGAGATCCGCTTAGAAACCTATGAGAACTCCAAGATTTACAAGGAGAAAGTGAAGAGATTTCATGACTCTAGGATTCTTAGGAAGGAGTTCCATATTGGCCAAAAAGTGCTATTGTTTAACTCTCACGTCAAGCTTGTTTCTGGTAAACTTCGATCTAGATGGGATGGACCTTTTGTTGTCACTAATGTTTTTCCCCATGGTGCGGTTGAGATTAAAAATGAAGTTACCGACAAGTACTTCAAAGTGAATGGTCACCAACTCAAGCTATTTCATGAGAGCCTGCAAGTGGAGGAGAAGCTTGTGGCGGACCTCTCTTTGGTCTTGCCAATTTTATTGCTGATGTGCCTTGAATGACATTTTGGGAGTTTCCTTTTCCCTTCTTTTATTTGTTGTCTCTTTGTTTGCATTTCATTGCATGTTCACATTGAGGACAATGTGCATTTCAAGTATGCGGTGAAGGATTACAAAATCTGTTTTCTGTTTACATTTCTGTTTATCTATTTTTTGTTTACGTTTTTGTGTATCTGTTTCTGTTTGTTTTTAATTTTTATTTCTGTTTTTGTTTTTACATTCTGTCTATTTTAATTTTTGAGTCTGTATGTTGTTTCTGTCAGGTTTCTATTTTATCTGTCTGTTTTCTGTTTTCTGCTTTCTATTTCTATTTGTTTTTGTTTCTGTATGTTTTTGTTATTGTTTCTATTATTGTTTTGTTGTATTTGTTTTGTTTTGTTCTGTCTGGTTGTTATTATGTTTTTACATTCAGAAAATAAAAATTAGAATTTAGGCACTTTTTCATGTTTTTTATAGGATTTTCAACTTGTATAAATTGTGAGAAGTGTACTGATTTTTCTTGGATTGAAAGGTTTCATGCTTGATGTGAATCATTGTTGCAATTGTTGAAGTGATAAGTAGGCTTGAAAAATAGAATTTAAGATGAATCATGTGTGATAGAATTATGCCTTGTGAGTTTTTGGGTCTTTGTGGATGAATGGATGAATCACATTATTTCATTCATGTTCTTTCATGTGTGATTTCACCCTTGTGCTAGATTACTCTATGTTTTGTCTTGCCTCTTTTGACATTCCTTGTTGCACATACTTTGATTGAGATGATTTAGGCCTTCTTTCTTTTATCCACTAGCCAAATAAACTATCCTTGCATTGATATCCATTGCTACTGTTGCAGATTCGGCAAGTGCACCGATCGTTTAAGTAATAAAATGATAAGTAGAGATATCGTTCCCATGAGGATTGAAGCACTAAATTTAATTGTAATTTAGAATCTTTAAATTGGAAAAGAAATAATATAATTGAAAGAATATGATTTTGATTTGGATTTAAGAAATTATAACAAAACTAACTTAAAATTTAAGAAAATTCAAACGCGATGTAAATTGAAGATTATACAGTAATGAGGAAGAATTGTGATTAAAGCACAATAACCTCTGATCCCTACCTTCTGTAATTGAATTGGTTATTAAATTCGCTTACTCTAATTATTCAAAGGATATATCTTACTTACTTTAGTTAAATCCTGATTCCTCAGTAATTTAACCCTTTAATCTAATTAAGAATTCTAACTCTTTAGTAATCCCTTCTTAAATTAAGCTTTGAGCTGATATATTTATTACTCTGCAATCCTATACCCCTATCCCTAGGTAATGTAAAGATTGTTACTCTATCGCTTTCAGAGACTAAAATTCCAATATCCCTATTGTAAATCCTAGCTCTTAGAACCCTAACAGATTGATCAAGTCTATTGAGGCAAAAGTAATTGAAGAACAAGGTAGAGCAAAACAATAATCATAAACTATATTAATACCAATTCAAATTACATAAGAGTTCACATTGGCTTTGGCTTTAACCACAATCAAAGAGGAATTAGCCAGACATGATTATGTCTGGCTTTAATACAATAATAAGAAGGTAAATGAGAAAGAATACACAGAATAAAGAGTAAGCAAACCCCTCAATCTTGGCTTCCTTCTTTATCTTCCTTCTTCCTTGATCTCTTTAGTGCCTTTTTTTTTTCTTGTTTCTGCCTCTATGTTCGTCCCCAAAAACGTCCTACTACTTTCCTATTTATATTTAGGTCATAAAAACCCCAATAGATTTTATTTTTATGTTATCTTTAACCTAATTCGTATTTTCAGTGACGTTCGCGCGACTAGCGCGAGATCTGGCGCGATTGGCGTCAACTTCTAGTAAGTGTGGCGCGACTGGCGTGAATATGGTGCGATTCGCGTGAACTTACAGTAGGTCTGGCGCGATCAGCGTGACCATGAAGCAGTTGGCGCGAGCTTCTAGAAACCATTAGCTCTTTATTTTGCTTCTTTTATTTCTTTTCTTGGCTCCTAACATCAAATTTGCATAAAATCAGTGATAAACACAATAATGATGAAATTTGTATTTATTCTAACATTTATTTGACATTTTATGCTTAGTTTCTTAATGAATTTACCCTAAAAACTACATATGCTAGCAGCATATCAGCTACCATTTTTGAGCCTTTAACCTTTTCTTTCTTGTGTACCTCATTATAAAAAATAAAAAAATGGAAAACCAAGTTATCCTAACTTTAGGGAGAAAAGAGGCCATGGAATTGTTTTGGGAGTGGGTTTCAAACAAGTGTGGGGTATTTTTATTTTGTTTGATTTGAAAAGAAAAGGAAAGAAAAGAAAAGAAAAGAAAGAGTTTACAAAGCAAAAGTTCAAAGAAAAAAATGCATAAACAAGGAAGAAGAAAAGCAAAGAAAAAGAAAAAGAAAATGCAATAAAAGTTGTTGTGAGTCATTTTCATCCTTATAAGTTCTTTGTTTCTACCCCTTTTTATACTTGTCATCTTTTCTCTTAGTTTTAGCCTAAATATCCTTTTCTTATCCACCCTTTACCTAAGCCATACATTACAAGCCAATAAAGTCCTTTTGATCTTTTGATGGATGTGTATTTCAAGTTGAATGAATTAGAGTCTTGTCAAAATTTGGATGTGCTTGTTACATGTGGTGTTTGAGTGTAAACATAAACCAACACACATTAGAAGAGGTTGAGTGTTGCTTTTTGAGAGATTTCTATCACCTTGGTTCATTCTTAATTTTAATTTGACTACTTTTTCACTTTGCACTTTGTGATCATGTGTTCATGGATCGTTTGAAACCTTAATATCATTTTTCCATTTTTCATCTTTCTCACTTTTGTGCATTGTTAGGATCCATTGAAAAATGTGTGTGCCTTATTCTTAACTTTCTTTAAGTTTGTGGGGTATTTTGATTGAGTATTTTTACTTTAATATGTTTCTATTCTTCTTAGCTTATTTGACTTCTCTTGGACTTTTATTTTCCCATTCTAATTCAGTTTTTTCCTTTGGCAAACAAGTGTGCTTAATTGATAATTGTTGCTTATTTTCGGAGTTTTTGCTTACTTGACCTATCTTTCTTGTGCAGGACCTAGAGATCTCTACAGAACACCAAATGGCACATATGTAGTAGTCCCTGGAAAGATAAGAAAAAGATCTACAATTTAGTCAGAGATAAGCCGAGGCCAATTCTGTCATTTTGAGGGACATTTTAGGATTGGAAGTCAGAACCATTACACTTGAATTTTGGGTTGCGAAATTGGTGTAATTAGTAATTAGTTAGATTAGTTGGGCTTAATTATGACCCATCCTTTCCTACTGACTCAGTCACTATATTTTAGTGATTTTAGTTATTTGGATGACACACCATTTTTTAGCACAAACATATTTTGTAGTAATTTGAGAAGTTTTTAGAATTGAAACTCTTTCTCTTGTTTTTGATCAACTGTTCTTCATTGTTCTTCATTTTCATTTCTATTCTTTCATTTTCTTGCACTAATTTCGTGGGGCTTCCATTGATGATGATCATGGAAGGCTAAACAATCAATCAATCCAAGGATCCAGCCCAAGCAAGGAGAATTTGAGTTCTAGTTTGGTATTTCAATTTCTGTATGAATGTTCATTTTCTTCTTCAATCCTCTATTCGAGTTTCATGATTATAAATGTATTTAGGATTGAAAATGGATTAGGTTATGGATTCATTTCCTCTTTTCGACTTTTAATCATAGATTATTTGGATGATATTTCAATTAGGTTTCTGGTTTTAATTAATTTAGGGGCTAATTCGATTGAACTGCTTCTAATGAAATTGAATGAACTATCATAACATGATCATTATCTAAGAATTATGATAATTCGAATTGCTTGTTTTCGTGAATTGGATTGATGTTCTTTAATTTGTTTTACATTACCTTTAATCAATTTTGTTAGTTTCTTTAATTGTAGTTTGTGTTTTTTGCAATTTTTGTTTATCGCATGCAAACTGTTCGATAAAACTCCCCATATTATTTACTAGTGAATTGAAGTTGGAACCATATTGATTGTGTCTCTGAGTCGACCTAGGTTAATCCTGTGCTACATAATTAACATAGTTTAATTGTTTTGAAGTGATACGACATCGGTTATCAATCCTTAGGTAGAACTTATGATAATTATACTACTAGAAATATTACATTTAACATCGTTACATTAACATCAGTTGTTTTACAAAATCGATGTTAATGAAAATGCGGTGGTAATTTTGTAATTAACAGGACATTGTTAACATCGATTTTCTTAAAAACCGATGTTAACGTGTTATGTTAACATCAGTTTTCAAGTTTTTAAAGAAAAATTGATGTTAACGTTCTCCTGTTAACATCGATTTTCAAGTTTTTAAAGAAAAACAGATGTTAATAGGGACTAGTTAACATCAATTTTAAGTGTTTTAAGAAAATCAATGTTAACTAGTCCCTGTTAACATCGGTTTTTTAAGTGTTTTAGGAAAATCGATGTTAACTAGTCACTGTTAACATCGTTTTTTAAGTGTTTTATGAAAACCAATGTTAACATTGGTTTTTGAATGAAAATCGATGTTGTTCTTGTTATTATAAAACACATGGCCCCCAAATTATTTTGCCTTCACTTTCGCGCGCGCCTATTTTGAGTTTCAGAAACCTCGTCTCTCACTCTCAGTCGCCATTGCTTGTTGATCCCGTTGCTTGTTGTCTCACGCACTCGACCTCACTCTCATGATCTTCCAGTAGCTTCCTCAGTCTCGGTCGCAGTTGAAGCAAAGCTCGCGACTTCGTATCCAGTGTTGTGTCTCCATCCTAGGTTAGTAGCAACGAACCTCGCGATCTTTGAATAAACTGTGATGTTGGGTTGAATGTCGCAACTATGTCTCTGTTTGCATTAGCATTTTGGTGTGTGATGTTGGGTTGAATGTGTTATTGTTGTGATTTTGTTTTTGTTGCCCACCAAGTGCTTGATAAAATGCCTAATCCGTATATGTAACTGTGATGTATAGGTTTAGTAGCATTTTGCTGTGATGTATGGTTCTGGACACACACACACACACATACATATATATATATATATATATATATATTAGCATATTCTTAAAGCTTCAGTTAAGTAATATAAACTATTACCATGGGGAATGGATTTTATCTTGGTTGATGTTGATATTAGTTGTGACTGTTAGCGTAGTAGGAGTTGTTGGCAATATCTATAGCCTTGAGAGTAAGTCTTAGTCCACAATTTGGTTTCTTTTTCCTAGCTATGATATATATGATAAGAGATGGACATTAACTTTCATTTGAGGAATGATGAATTGATGATCGATTGATTCAATATGAGAGGAATTTGTGGCTAATTAAAGTTTGCCACAGACATATCTATGTATACTGTTCTTATTGTGATGCCTGTATGATGGTTTCTGTTAATTGATTTTACACAAGGATAGTTGTAACATTTGTAACAGATTCACATAATTGGTTAACTGGCTCATTTCCATGATTTATTTTCATTTTTCCAACTTTCATATTCCCACATTCTACTACTAATTAATAGCTTGCTTTAGGCCAATCATGTGAATTCGAAGCTATTGAGTTGGAATGGTTTGAGTGTAATTGGATTTGGAGAGACACATATTTGATATTTAAATTTTTATTTTGACTAATGACTAGTTGTAACTGTAATTTGTAGGCACTTTCCGTTTCCGTTGTTGCATCTTGATCACGACATTCATTGTTGTTGTTAGCCACCATCTTCACAGGTAAGAATGTCTTTCACATTTAGTTAAATCATCTTTGAAGACTTGACTTGCTCACGTTTAGTTTAATCATCTTTCATATGATTTGTCTTGCTTTGCTGAATCTTTTCTTGCATTAGGTAAAGAGCTGTGACGTGGATGTGATATAAAAGCTCAAGCAACAATCTGTGCTCAATACAAGGTAGCAACAACTCTTCTTTAGGCACTATATTACTATTCTTCAATTTCTAATGACATGTATAGAATTGACTTTCTAACCTACAAGTAAATTAGGTAATTTAGCTTGTGGTTGTCTATGCTTCACCGGTGATTGTTTTGAAAATATGAATGATAGATATAATGTTTGTCACAAACTCCTGTTTTTGTCCTAGATGTAGTCAACCACATTAGTATTTTACGAATATAACATCTTCATTGTTCAACATCATTTGTATGTAGTTGTCGTTTGCCTCTTTGCATCGTCATCACCAGATTCATTGTTAGAGATTGTCATTGAGTTTCCTCTCAGGTACTTACGAATGTCTTTCTTATTTTTTATAGGTTCTATATGTAATGCGTGCTTTTGTAACTTGTTTTATGTTATTAATGACTATTGGTCTATATAAAATTCAAGTTCATTATGAGTGAACCTTAGTTTCCCGTTTGAGATTCATTACAGTGATTCTTTCGGACAGTTTGGATTAATCATTGTATTGATTCTTGAATTGTCCATTTGGACAATTTAGGAAGACTCATATTTTTTTAGTATATTCATATGTATAGGTTGTGATTCTTTTCTTAAATATGATGAAATTTTGGTACAATGCATTTCACTTTGTTCTCCGGGTGCATACTTGACTGTGGTGAAACTCATGTCACCGCTTTCATGTCGTGTACTGGGAGATCAAAGCGAAATGCTGCCGAAATTTTGTCAAATTTAAGATAAGAAACTCAACCTATACATATGAATATACTATAAAAATATGTCTTCCTGAATGGGATAGGGCCACACCTTTAATGAAAAAAGTGAGGTTTTCATGAATGGAATAACTTTGTGAGTATCACAAAGTTATTAATTAGATGGATCGAAGTTGGATGAATGCAAGTCGCATGACGGTTGAGTATGAGGAAGGCGTTGAACATTTATTGCAATTTGCCTCCAAAAGAAGTCGATCAGATGGGGATGGAAAATATTTTTGTCCTTGTATAAAGTGTTTGAATGGGAGACACCAAACACTGGACGACATATGGGAACATCTTCTATGTGATGGGATTAAGAAGAATTATACTACATGGATATGGCATGGTGAATTGACAGACTCGCAGAGGGTCTCGCAAACTGAACCACTTGATGTTGACATCGGAGATCGATTAGAGGATATGATTCGTGATCTGGGACATGAGTCTTTTCAGCAAGCACATGCCCCTATGTATGATACGTTGGAAAGTGATTCGAAGAAGTCGTTGTATCCGGGGTGCAAAGAGTCATTGACACTATTGTCAGCGGTGTTAAATCTGGTTAATGTGAAGGCCAGATATGGGTGGTGGAGTAGCAAAAGCTTCAGTTCACTGCTTTAGGTAGTTCAGGAGATGCTTCTAGATGAAAACACGTTGCCAAGAAGTTACTATCAGGCGAAGAAGATACTTTTTTCGATGGGTGTGGAGTATCATAAAATTCATGCATGTCCTAATGATTGCATATTGTACAAAAATGAATTTGAAGAAATGCATAAATGCCCCAGGTGTGGGGTATCACGATACAAAGTAAAGGACGATGACAACTGTAGCAGTGATGAAAGCACAAAGAAAGCCCTCCCCCCCCACGAAGGTGTTGTGGTATCTTCTGATCATTCCAAGGTTTAAGCGTCTGTTTGCTAATGAAGATGACGAAAAAGACCTTACATGGCATGCAAATGGGAGAAACTGTGATGGATTGCTCCACCATCTGGCAGATTCATCCCAGTGGAAGAAGATTGACAGTGTGTATCCGAAATTCAGCGAAGACCCAAGAAAACTTAGGCTTGCACTTGCTAGTGATGGAATGAATCCCTACGAAAATTTAAGTACTCAGCACAGTTCATGGCCTATTTTGCTAGTCATTTACAACCTGCCTCCTTGGTTGTTCATGAAGCAAAAATACATGATGTTGTCTATGATGATATCGGGCCCAAGACATCCCAGGAAATGACATTGATGTTTATCTTAGTCCCTTGATTGAAGACTTGACAAACTTGTGGGACGAGGGGGTTGCCGTGTTTGATGGGTATTGAAAGGAGACATTCAAGTTGCGTGCAATGCTATTTTGTACCATTAATGATTTTCCAACGTACAGGAATTTGAGTGGATACAGTGTTAAGGGACATCGTGCATGCCCTATCTGTGAGCAAGACACGACCTACATAAAACTTAAACATAGAAGAAAAATAGTTTACACTCGCCATTGACGTTTTTTGAAACCTTATCACCCTTATCGGCGATTGAAAAAAGCATTTAATGGATGTCAAGAACATAAAAATGCACCGATTTCGTTAAGTGGTGAGCAGGTTCTTGAGAGGGTTTAGCATATCCATACTGTATTTGGAAAAACCCAAAAGAAGTTGAAAGGTAATACTTGCATATGGAAGAAGAGGTCGATATTGTTTGATCTTCCATACTGGTCTGATCTAGATGTGAGACATTGTATCGATGTTATGCATGTGGAGAAAAATGTGTGTGACAGTGTCATCGACACGCTTCTTAACATTCAAGGCAAGACAAAGAATGGTTTGAACACTCGTCAAGATCTTGCTAAGATGGGTATACGTGAGCAGTTACATACTAGGTCTGATGGTAAGAAAATATACTTGCCTCCAGCATGTCACACTTTGTCAAGAAAGGAGAAGATAAGTTTCTGTCAGTGTCTGAGCCGAGTAAAAGTGCCACAGGGATACTCTTCAAATATTAAGAGCCTTGTGCAGGTCAAGGATCTGAAACTAATTGAGTTAAAGTCTCATGATTGCCACGTGTTGATGCAACAACTGTTAGCCATGGTGATTCAAGACATTTTGCCTAACAAAGTAAGACATTTTATAACTCGCCTGTGCTTTTTCTTCAATGCCATTTGTAGCAAAGTCGTGGACTCTATAAAGTTGGATGACTTGGAAGAAGAGGCGTCAATTATCTTGTGTCAGTTGAAGATGTACCCGGTTGAGTGATACACGAAGATCTTGAAATGGTATACAAAGAATCTTCACTGTCCTGAAGCATCCATAGTTGAAAGGTACATTGCAGAAGAAGATGCAGAATTTTGTTCAGAGTACCTTGAAAAGGCAAAACCTGTTGGGCTTCCTGAGGCTCGGCATGACGACAGAGTCCCAGGTAAAGGTTCATGAGGGCTGCATGTTATAACGCCTGGTTTACAAGAATTACAACAAGCTCATTTGTATGTCCTGAATAATAGTAATGAAGTCCTGCCATACATAGTTCGTCATGAAGCCTTAGTTAAGGAAAGTAATCCAAAAATGACAAAGAATAGGTTGTTGAAAGAGCATAACAAGAGTTTCCTGAATTGGTTTAAAGATACAATATTTAGTGATGAATCTTCATTTGAAACAATGAGGAAGTTAGCAGATGGGCCTAAAAGAAATGTTAGAAGTTGGCAGGGGTACGGTGTAAACAAGTACTCGTTCTACACCAAACAACAAGATGACAAGAGCACAATGCAAAACAGTGGGGTTAGCCTTAGGGCTGAGTCGCAACACTTCGCTACTGTGCATGACTACAATCCACATTTGGCGTGCATGCCTTACTTTGGAGTCATTCATGACATCTGGGAGCTTAATTATTTTACATTCACTGTGTGTGTTTTCAAGTGCAAGTGGGTTGATATCAATAGCGGTATGCGAATCGAGGACTTGGGATTTACTTTGGTAGATCTTAACAAGCTAGCTTATCAAAATGAACCTTTCATCATGGCAGAACAAGCTAAACAAGTGTTTTATGTTCAAGATCCTTGTGATGAAAGGTGGTCAGTGGTACTAAATGGAAAAACCATTGGTATTAATCTTGACGATGATGATTCAACCCTTGATACTGGTGCCATTGAATTCTCGACACAAAGTCCTGACGTCAACAGAAAAGATGAAGTTGACGACGTTCATGCAAATCGTAATGATCATGATGAAGGAGAATTAATTAACATCGCTTAATGTAAATGTTTTTTATATTAACTTTTTTCGACTATTACAATTTCATAAGTAACCTTAGTTGTCACTTAACTTGACTTATTTTTTTTTTGTTTTGAACAGGATCATGACTACACCACCGATCTCCCCTCCTCGTCCTAAGGTAGCACCTCCTATTCTTGAGTCATCAGCTCCTCATCCTGACTCAGCACCTTCACCGTCTACGGTGAAGAAGACTAGGAAAGCAACACGGCTGAGGTCACTGGCTACCAGACCTGCTGGTGCTGACAGACCAATGGTTCATGTGGATCCTGCCATTGGGAAGGCTGATGGTCCTCAGGCAAAGAAATTAAGGACGTATCTAGGGACCGTGGCTAGAGATAAGGTGGATGTCACCATTGGTAACTGGAAGGAAGTTCCTGCAGCGCAGAAGGAGTTGATTTGGGAGGACATTCAGGTATTACAATTAAATGTCCAATGTTATTGTTTGATTGCATACAATTTAAATTTTACTTTAAATGTTAAACTTGTTTTTTGTATCACAGGCTGAATTTGATATACTTGAAGCGTCCGACCAACAGACAAAAAAGAAAATTCTGCAGACAGTAGGAGAGCGATGAAGGCAGTTTAAGTCAGACCTAACCTCTAAATGGGTTCTGGAACAAGGCAAGGATGCTGATGCTGATATTGTCTGTGAGAAATACGACATCAGTAAGGAAAAGTGGCACCAATTCTGTGAGACACGTAGAGCCGCTTCGTGGGAGGTTAGCTGAGTTGCATTGTTTTACAATTTCATAATTATGAAGTCAAACAAGCGCATTTTTTATAGCCTTATCTGTGTAATTCTTACAGGATGTTAGAAAGAAGGCTCAGGCCATCCAGAAGCTGAACACTACCCTTCACGTGTTGTCTTGCGGGGGTTACAACTTGTTAGAATAGAGATTGATAGACGAAAAACAAAAAAAAACTATTGGAGGAAGCAGTCGAAGGTGACAGCACGGAGACCGTCCTTCATCCTCCGTCCCCCGTTGGATGACACGTGAAGTGGAAGTTGGCTCGCACCAAAAAAACCAAACAAATGACATCTGAGGTGGCACGTGAGATTGTAGAGAGGATTGTAAGTCAAAGGATGGTTCAAGTGTTCATTAATGAATTTTTGCCTAACAAATGACAAAACTAATATTCTACTTACTTTGATTGCAGGATTCCCTGGATGGGCAATCCACACAAGGTAGCTTTGTCGCCAGTGGACGTCAGGATGTCTTGACTGCTGCCATTGGATGACTAAAGCACCCCGACCATGCTTGTGCTGCTGGAGCCCGTGTGACCATCAAACACTACTTCGGACTGGCTCCATCAACCTCTTGCAAGTCGAAGTCAATGGTGCCTGAAGACTTGGATCGACTGAAAGACAACATCAGGGAAGAGCTGGAGTAGTCGATCACTGAAAGGGTCACGCAGTCTATCACTGAAAGAGTGACGCAGTAGCTCATGATGTCCTTCAGCCACTTGCAGTCCCAGATGCAGTCCTAGATGCAGTCTCAGGGTGCCATGCCGCCTCCAGAGGTTCAACCATGTCCTTATGGTGCCCATGTCAGCACGAAGGGAAGCTGTGTCGATCCCTCGGGGCAGGACCCAAACACGGCTGCGTTTGACAGGTGTAGGTTATATGTTGATGGCAATCCTCCTCGCCTAGTTGCCCTTGGAAGAATTTATGAGGGATCGACAACCATACACAGCGTCCCTCTGGGGAATGATCAGGTAAAGGTGGGTGTTGAGGAAGTTTGAGATGTTGATGCTCGCGTCCCTGTACCCACAGAAGATGTTTAATTAGTGGGGTAGGCCCTTAACATCTTCCTTGCATGGCCAACACATCTTGTACAAACTATTGTGAACAAGGTGGTCGATTTTGTGTGTGTTTTGTTGGATATAAGGGGAACATCTTAAAGCTTGAAGCTTAGGACTTGAAGAATGGTTTTGAGCTTTTTCACATGCCTTGGAAGATTGTGAATCAAGGAAGTGTTAAAGAGTCCAATCTGTTGATCCTTGCATTGCATGCATTTAATCATTTAATTGTCTAAGTGTTTTAACAAAGAATCAAAGCATGTTTTTATAAATGAACCAAAGAAGCAATGTTTTTGGAAAAATGCGAATTGCACTGGTTTCATCAATTACACAGTGTATTAATCGATTATTTGCTTCATTTTCAAAATCTGGAAAAGCTTTGATGAACACTTTAATCGATTACCGTGTAATGTAATCGATTACATAAGACTTTTTGAAAAGATGGTTCTACTGTGTTGCGCACCCGGCAAGTGTACCGGTTGTACAAGTAATAAAATGATAAGATAGAGTTATCGTCCCACGAGGATTGTTTGACCAATTAAATTATAATTAATATCAATAGATTGGATGACAAATTAATTAGATAAATTGTTGTTGTGTGTGTGTAGACTAAACTAAACTAAACCTAATTATAAACATGAATATATGAACAAACTATGGAGGAGTATAATGATGTATGTAGTGAAGTAGTTAGGGCAATCCACACTAAATGCTTCCTACCTTTGTACATGTATTGTCTACTACCTTCATCAATCTCAAGTCACTCAACATGCATTCAACAATAATAGCTAAGCCCTAC
>QARZ01040776.1:128119-149051 GCA_013407115.1 Glycine latifolia | reverse complement strand
TCCTCTGGTATGTTAGTCATGGAAGTAGTATCAACTCTGAGTATGCTTGGCTAATTCTTGTATTGTGGTTGAGCCATGAACCTATGAGAATTCCTCTATGTCTTGATTGGTTTTAATAAGAAGTTATCATAATTGCTTTGTCTTACACTATTTTTCACTGCATAATTCTTAATTTGGATTGGCCATTCTGTTAAGATACTTAGGGTTGGGATTCACAATAGGGATATTGGGATTCTAATCTCTGAAATGAGTAAAACAACAATTTATACATTGCCTAGGGATAGGGATGTGTGGTTGTAGCAATTTCAGGTTGTGTTTGCTTAATGCTTGGTTTAAGAAGGAATTACTAAGGGATTAGGGTTCTTAATTTCATCAAAGAGTTAAATTACTAAGGGATTAAGGTTTAGCTAATCATAAGAGAACACATCAGCTGAGTAATTAGGATTAGTTCAAGTTAATAATCAATTGAAGCATAGTAGGAAGGAATCATAGGGGATTGCGCTTAACTACAATCACTTCTCGCTACTGCAGTCAAATCTAATTTACGTTCGCTTGCATTCTCGTTAAATTTCTGTCATTTAAATTACAGTACTCAAATACAACTCAACAAACTCTCTCAAACTTATTATTTTGTCTTCCAATTTCTACGACGTAAGTTACGTAAGATTGCATTCAATCCCTGTGGAGATGATACTTGACTTACTCACTTTATTACTTGAAACGAACGGTACACTTGCCGAGTTCGCAACAAGTTTTTGGTGCCATTGCCGGGGATTGCAATAGCCAATTTTATATTAACTTTATATCTTGAGATTGGAATTTCTTTTGTTACTAAACTTCTTTTCTTAGTTTATGCGAGGTGTAGTTAATCCTGATCATCTACAGTACGACCCTGAGATAGAAAGAACCATTAGAAGAAACAGGAGACTAGCCCGAGAAAGAGAACGAGAAGCCGAAGACTCTGAGTGTGATTCAATCTCTGAATTAGAATCACCAATGGCTGACCGAGGAAATAATCAGCCACGACCGGAAGACAAACTAATGGAGGATATTCTGGCTCCATTGTTCACTAGACCAGACTCCAGTATTGTGAGACCACCAATAGAAGCAAATCACTTTGATATTCATCCTTCATTGATTACATTGGTGGAGCGCAGTCAGTTTGGAGGGGAAGATAATGAAGATCCCCATGACTTTATAGACAGGTTTTTAAGAATATTTGATACTATTAGACACCAAGGGGTGTCAGATGATGCTATAAGATTGAGATTATTTCCTTTTGCTGTGAAAGGAAAAACACTTAGATGGTTAGATAGACAAACCTCAAATAATATAGCCACTTGGGATGAATTAGTTGCAAAGTTTTTCGCTCAATACTTTTCAATGGATAAATATAATTGATTGGTGAATGAGATCACCAATTTCACTCAACATGAGAGAGAAACTTTGTGTGCAGCATGGAATAGATTTCAAGAACTGATTCAGAGGTGTCCATAATACGATATGTCCGTAGGTAAAAAGGTACGCATTTTCTTTAATGGTATGATACCCGAATCACGTCTTATTGTTAATGTTGCAGCTGGTGGTTCGATAAGATCAAAAACTGCAGTTCAGACATATGACTTGATTGACTCTCTAGCTCGTGATGAAAATGAACGCACTCCAATCCAGCCCAAAAGGGAAGTCATCCATCCAGGGAGTAATGATGCAATGTTGGCTGAACAGAAAATATTGGCCCAGCAACTAGCCAATTTGAATGCTAAAATTGATAAACTACAAGTCTCAGCAGCCCAAGTTTCATCCAACAGAATGCCACCTACCACATGTGAGTATTGCCAAGGTGAGCATGAATCTAATGAATGTCCTATATTAGTAGGAGTTGACCCTGTGCAGGTGAATGGACTTTGGTACGATCAAAGACCTCAACAAAATTTCCAGAGAAATCAAAACAATGCCATGGGGAATAATTTCCAAAGGAGAATACAAGGTGGTGGTTTAGACTATAAATCTAACAATTATTTGCAGCCTCCACCTATTCCACCCAAGGAACCATCGGAGCTGGAAAAAGCCATGTTGCAACTGTCCAAGACAACTAATGAGCACATCCAGGCCACCAATGCCTTCATTAATGAGACTAGAGGTCATCATAAGAACCAAGATGCCTCCATTAGAAATCTTGAGAATCAAATTGGGCAATTGGCAAAATAATTAGCTGAAAGGTCTCAAGGACAATTTCCAAGTGACACCATTGTGAATCCTAGGGAACATGCGAAAGCAATAACTACTAGGAGTGGAAAGACACTTTCTTCTCCAGAAAATCCTAAGGAGAGTAAAAAAGAAGCTGAAGAGGAGAACACTATAAAGGAGGCAACACAAGATGTAGAAGCATCCTCAAGTAAGCAAGAGAAAATTGCTGCACCTTCAAAGAAGCCTATGGATTTCTCCCGCTTTGAGAAGCCTCCTTATCCGGTGAAAAGCAAGCAACAAGCACAAAAGTAACAGTCTGCCAGGTTCTTATAAATGTTTAAAAAATTTCATATTAACATTCCATTTGCTGAAGCTTTAGCTAATATGCCAAATTATGCAAAATTTATGAAAGAACTATTGTCTAGGAAACATAAATTGCAGGAGTGTGACACTATTGCACTTACTGAAGAATGCAGTGCCATAATACAAAGAAAGCTGCCACCAAAGCTTAAAGACCCAGGCAGTTTTAATATTCCAATTGCAATAGGGAACATCAATGTAGGAAAAGCTCTATGTGACCTGGGAGCAAGTATTAATTTGATGCCATTATCAGTTTGCAGGTCCTTGGGAATCACTGAATTAAAACCTACAAGAGTCTCCCTACAACTTGCAGACCGTTCTTTGAGAAAGCCTACAGGAGTTATTGAAGATGTTTTGGTAAAAGTAGATAAATTTATATTCCCTGCAGATTTTACTGTCCAAAACCCAGTAAAAAGTTGTTTCTTTGTAACCTAGAGGCTTCCTTTTATGCCCCCAAACGTCCTAGGTCTAATTCCAGTAATGGGGAACTGTTTTCCCCCAATAAATCAATTCCAAATCTTTTAAATCAGGAAACCCGAGTTCGTGGCGCGACTGGCGTGGCATCCCACGCTGATCGCGTGGGATGTTCGAGCTAAATAGGCTGTTCTGGAAGTCTGACGCTAATCGTGTGGATCCCCGCGCTGATCGTGTCATTCATTCGAGCTGAATACCTGAGTTTTGATAGAATGGCACGACTCGCATGGCATCCCACGCTGAGTCTCCCTACAACTTGCAGACCGTTCTTTGAGAAAGCCTACAGGAGTTATTGAAGATGTTTTGGTAAAAGTAGATAAATTTATATTCCTTGCAGATTTTATAGTTTTGGACATGGATGGTGAAAGTGAAATACCACTTCTCTTAGGTAGATCATTTTTAGCCACTGCTAGGGATTTAATAGATGTAGAGAAAGGTAAACTAGAACTTAGGATGGATGATGAATCTATTACTTTTAATGTTTTCGATGCTATGAAAAATCCATCTGATGAACATGATTGTTTTAGGCTAGATGTTTTGGATAACGTGATTAGTGCAGGTCAATTTGAGGAAGAAGAGGAACTTGAAGAGGTGCTGGAAATTAGAAGCCAAGAAACCATTCAAGAAGAGTCAGAAGCAGCCATGGAGGTGCTGGAAAAGAAAGAAGATGACATCCCAGTTGGAGCACCAAAAGTGGAGCTGAAAGAATTACCGGAGACCTTGAAGTATGTGTTCCTAGGTGAGGGAGAAATATATCCAGTTATTATCAACAAAGGGCTGGAATTTTATGAAGAAGAACAACTGCTGAAAGTGCTCAAGGAACACAAAACCGCTATAGGCTGGTCCATATCCGGTTTAAAAGACACCGCATGGGTGAGCCTAATCCAAACCGTTCCCAAGAAAGGTGGGATGACAGTCATTCAAAATGACAACAATGACTTGATCCCCACAAGAACAATCACAGGTTGGAGAATGTGTGTAGATTATAGAAGGCTTAATGATGCAACACGCAAAGACCATTTTCCACTTCCTTTTATGGACCAAATGTTAGAAAGGTTAGCTGGGCATGATTATTACTGTTTCTTAGATGGATATTCTGGGTATAATCAAATTCCTGTAGCACCAGAGGATCAAGAAAAGACAGCCTTCACTTGTACCTTTGGAGTTTTTGCATATAGAAGAATGCCTTTCGGACTATGCAATGTGCCTGCAACATTTCAAAGGTGCATGCTTTCTATTTTTTCTGACATGGTTGAGAAAGGTTTAGAAGTAGGCATGGATGACTTTTCTGTTTTTGGCTCTTGTTTTAATTCATGCTTAAATAACTCAGCCAAGGTTTTAAAAAGATGTCAAGAGACAAATTTAGTTTTAAATTGGGAAAAATGTCACTTCATGGTAAGAGAAGGAATTGTCTTAGGTCATAAAGTTTCTGAGATGGGAATAGAGGTTGATAGAGCTAAGTTGTTAGTAATTGATAAATTACCTCCCCCTATTAATGTTAATGGTGTGAGAAGTTTTCTAGGACATGCAGGGTTTCATAGGAGGTTCATCCAGGACTTCTCCAAAATTGCAAAACCTCTCAGCAAATTGACTGAAAAGGGAGTAGACTTTTGTTTTGATCAGGCTTGTCTAGATGCATTTAATATACTGAAAAAGAAACTTACTACTGCACCTGTGTTAATAGCCCCTGATTGGACTTTACCATTTGAACTTATGTGTGATGCTAGTGCTTATGCAATAGGTGTTGTTTTAGGACAGAGGAAAGAAAAGCGGTTACATGTAATATACTATGCTAGTAAGATTTTGAATGAGGCACAAGTCAATTATGCCACTACTGAAAAAGAGAAGCTAGCTGTAGTATATGCTTTAGACAAATTTAGGTCTTACTTAATTGGTTCTAAAGTCATTGTTTACACTGACCATGCAGCTTTAAAATTTTTAATGAATAAGCAAGACGCAAAGCCACGTTTGCTGCGTTGGATGCTTTTTATTTCAGGAATTTGATCTGGAAATTAAAGACAAGGCCAGAGTGGAAAAAAAGGTGGCAGACCACTTGTCAAGGATTCAAGACAAGAAGTTGCAAGACAGTCCGGCGCTAGAAATAAATGAATTTTTTCCTGATGAAGGAGTGATGGCAATCCAAGTCAGCCCATGGTTTGCAGACATGGCTAATTACAAGGCTGTGGGTGTGATACCTGAAGATTTAAATTGGCAGCAGAAGAAGAAGTTTCTCGATGATTCTAAGAGGTATTTGTGGGACAACCCTTCTCTTTATTTTCAATGCATTGATGGGGTAATTTGCAGATGCGTAACTGAGTCTGAGGCACCTAAATTCCTTTGGCATTGCCATGCCTCGGATTATGGAGGACACTTCGTAGGAAATAGAACAGCACAAAAAGTCTTGCAGTGCGGTTATTATTGGCCAACATTATTCAAAGATGCAAGACATTTTGTGGAAAAATGTGATCGCTGTCAAAGGACGGGAAATATTTCTCGAAGGGATGAAATGCCACTAAATAATATCCAAGAAGTGGAACTGTTCGATGTATGGGGAATTGATTTTATGGGACCTTTCCCTAAATCATATTCCAATCAATACATCTTGGTTGCAGTAGATTATCTGTCTAAGTGGGTTGAGGTTGTGGCTTTACCTACCAATGATGCAAAAGTAGTGGTTTCGTTCCTACGGAAGAATATATTCACGCGCTTTGGAGTACCGAGAGCCATAATCAGTGACAGGGGAACACATTTTTGCAATAAACACTTTGAAAGTTTACTTGCCAAGTATGGAGTCAAGCACAGAGTTGCCACACCATATCATCCCCAAACAAGTGGACAGGTAGAAATTTCTAACCGTGAACTCAAAAGAATTTTAGAAAAGACTGTTGGTAATTCTAGGAAAGATTGGTCCAAGAAACTTGATGAAGCATTGTGGGCATACCGAACTGCATTTAAAACACCCATAGGTATGTCTCCATTTCAACTTGTGTACAGTAAGTCCTACCATCTTCCAATTGAGTTAGAACATAAAGCATTGTGGGCAACTAAATTCTTAAATTTTGAACTCTCTAAATCTAATGAGAAATGTTTGTTGCAATTAAATGAGTTAGATGAGTTCAGGTTAGCTGCATATGAGAATGCTAGGATCTACAAAGAGAAAACAAAGAAATGGCATGACAACAAGATTCGCCTCAAAGAAATTGAACCAGGACAACAGGTTTTGCTTTATAATTCTCGCCTGAGACTTTTTCCAGGTAAGTTAAAATCTCGATGGTCTGGTCCATTCTTAGTGTGCAAGGTTTATCCCTACGGCACAGTAGAAATTTCTCCTCTAGATAATAACAGGCCATTCAAAGTGAATGGGTGTAGATTGAAGCCTTATTTTGGAGGTGAAGTGGATAGGAATGCAGTTTCCATTCCACTAAATGCCTTGGATGAGTAACAATTTTCCATCAAGCTCACGACGTTAAACAAGCGCTACTTGGAAGGCAATCCAAGCATTTCATTTTGTTATCTTTAAATTCTGCATACTTTTCATTCAGTTACTAATTGATGCCTAGTTATACGTATTTATTCTTGATTTATTTTGGTTGATGTTGATGTTTAATTTTAAGTGTTCATTTGCATTTTAGCTCTTCATTTTAAGTTGTTATGTGTACAATTAGTTTACCTTAGGATTTAAAGTTGACAAAAAGCATCTAAGAGGCATTGTAGAGCATTCGAACATGTCACGCCAATCGCGTGGTATATGGCGCTAGTCGCGCCACCAATTCGAATCAATTCATTCTCAATTCCACATTTCACGCTAATCGTGTGATCTCTGGCACTAGTCGCGCCAGGAAGGCGCATTCCAAGGGTCACAGCTCCAGATGTGGCGCTAATCGCGTGGTATGCCACACTACTCGTGCCACGTATTCGAACTCAGGTAACATAATTAAAGATCTCACGCTAATCGCGTGAGTTCCAGCGCTACTCGCATCATCCATTCGAAACTGGGGGTCTTGATTCAAGTTCTCACGCTAACCGCGTGAGACATGGCGCGAATCGCGCCAGTTGACCACAACCAGATGACTCTTCTGCATCATTTCACGCTGATCGCGTGAAGCATGGCGCTACTCGCGCCACAAGTTCGAACCAATTATCCCTGTTTTATTCATCCACGCGGTTAGCGCCGCAGGTGGTGCGAGTCGCGCGAGAATGCCAACTCAGTTTTTTAAAAGGGACTTTTAGAACCCAAATCGCGCCTCACTGTTGCATTCCCTAATTCTTCCAAAATCCTCTCCAATTCCCCAATTTCCGTTCAATCTTCAGCCTACACCAAGCCTTAAACCTCAGTCTAGGGTTCCTTGTCCCCAAATCCTTCATTTCAAATCCCTCATTCTTGAGAAGCTTGGAGTTTTTGTGGAGCATTTCATTTTTCTTCCATCTCAGCACATCAATGGTAGGTGATAAGGTTAGTGTTCTCAACCTCTTAAAGTACACTGCACATAGAAGGCACAAGGGTGTGAGTTTGGGCAACTCAGTTGCAGAGCATCAATGGCAGACTCGTGACCTCACGCGATTAGCACGAGACATGGCGCGAGTCGCGCCAGAATGCATAATCCCTTTTTGATTTTGATTTTTGAACTTGAATGCTATACCATGCTTCAGTTAATTGATATCTTATTATTTTATTTGCTTGAATTAGGGTGTGGTATGTTGTTCATAGAAATTCTTGGCCATATGTGGTGCTTAGTTCTATTAGATGTAGCCTAGTCTTAATAATGTAGTTTCATGATAACCATTGGATCGAATTGCATACCCTAATAGTGTTGATAACAACATTGATCAATAAGTGTAGTTGAAATGAAGCATGACCATACTTAGGGGGACATAGTGTGAAATGTATCTCTGAATCCCACATTGATATTGCTTGATCAAGTAGCCTTCCTGAATCGCATTGAAGTAAACTTATGAGTTTGGTTGTGTTTTGTTGACTGCTTTCAAATTAAATCTGGGAATTTTGCTAAGCTTCTTATGCTGAATTGAATATTGCTTAAAGGCCAGTGAAAAATCTGAATTCTGTGTTAATAACCTAGTATGCTTTTACGTGAGAACACTGTGTTGGGTTTTAAGGTCTGATGTGCCTAGTTATTGGTGAACCAGAATGCATGATACCTGAGCAGGTGTTGGTATAGCTGTGATTAATTCATGGTTGAGTCTATATGCCTGATATTGTCAAGTTTGATATAAACCACATAATTTTAGCCATTTGATTGTGAATACACCTACACGTGCTTGGTAAATGTTGTTTCTTTTTCAGACACTGGTGATTGCTTACATGAGGTGTCACTTGATTCGGAATTACTTGACATGATATTTGATTGCTTGTAGTGCTTAAGTTGATATTGGTTAGGAAGATTTTTCTTGGAATTGAATGCATATTGATTATCCTAAACTGATTGAATTGAACCCATGCTTGGTGAATATTGACTTGAAGAAATGACCTTTAGTGTGAATGTTGGTTTCACACCATTCTAATTGAGATAATCTAATAATTTGGGAATCTCTAAGTCATCGTTTCATGCGACCTAATAATGTTGAATTTGGAATGTTAGATCAAATTAATTGATTGTGCTTTGATGATCCCAACTTGAAATTGGGAATTTGTGATTAATCTGATTTTCCCATGCTCATTTGAATATTGACTTGGGATATTAAGCATGAGCTTAGTGAAACTGAAACAACTATTCTGCTGCTAGATATATTATTGTTGTGCTTAATTGATTGCCATTTGCATTTGGTAATGACCTGCATTGTGAACAAATTAGCATTGTCCCACATATATGTTCACATATTGAATCCAGTGCTTGATATTGTATTTCTGACTGGATACAAGTTGAATTAGCTAATTCCGGATTGCCTCTTGAATTATTAGCTCTGATTGATATGTCAATGACTTGTAGAGACTAAATCTGGGAATTAGAAACTCTAGAACCTATTATAATTGTATCTTGGATATTTTCTGAGTTTCAAGGTAAACAGATAGAGAAGAGGAAGATGAAAAGTACCGCGGCCACTAGCAGCAAAAGGGCCCGCCCCGCTGAGTTTGATGCAGCTCGCTTCTGATCCGCCGAGTGCCAGGAGCGGTTTGACTCTTGGTATCTACCCAAGAAAGTCATTCCGGAGAAGCGGATCATGTGGGAGTCGATGCCAGATGACTCTCCAATCAGGGAGGTCATTACCAGACGACGATGGGAGTGCCTAGTCAGCTTTGCAGAGCCAAGCTCCAGTTCTATCTTGAAGGAGTTTCTGGCCAACATCGACCCAGTGATAGTATCCGAGAGGAAGGTCAGCTGGGTTAGGGGTGTCCAGGTCCCATTTGATGATGAGACCATAGAGAAATTCCTGGACACCGCCTACTCCCCATTCTCCCGCTGCGAGTTTAGCTACCTCTTCCTCCGCATGCAGCCGGACGTCATCACCAAGCTTTACCGGGATGAGATGCCCCAGCTAGCCGATCAGATCCGACTTGGGATCACGGGGCGCTACACGGCTTGGAAGACCAAGCCAAGTCTAGATTATGTGCTAGAAAAGCTGAGGAAACATGACTTAGTTGGAGACGCAGCTTTCTAGCACCAGTTCATTAACCACACAGTCATCCCTTCGACGAATATGACTGATGTGAATTTGGAGCGGGCGACGCTATTATATGTGTTACGTGGAAAAGAGAACCTCGATATCTCCTATATCCTTTCTAAAAGGATTCTCCACATGATTCAGGACGCCAGCAGTAAGTCCTGGCTTGCTCACCCCTCCCTCATTCTTCATCTCTGCCGTCATGCTGGAGTTCAGATCCCAGATGACGAGCCCATGGACCTCAGGACTGCCTCCGCCATGACATAGAAGACCTACACAGACACGATGAAGGGTGCGGCGGAGGAGCAGCTGATTCGAGCTTCAAAGCTCTCTCCCGAGGAACTAGCAGCTCGCAGTCCTCGTGGAGCACCAGTACCTCAATCTCCTCCAGTCCCAGGCCCAGAGGCACCTGCTCAGCAGGATCCACCACCGACTCCGATGTATCAGCAGTCCACACAGCCGCTATTTCTTCCAGAGGATGACTTCCAGCATCAGCCTTCGATGAGAGCGATGATGGAGCATCAGACTTGCTTATTAGAGTACCAGGTCAGGCTGATGGAGGACCTATGCAGAGAGCAGAGCATCGACTTTTCAACATACCAGTACCACTTCACTCCAGCTGCCCCATCTTCTTTCCAGCCACCGGTGGATTCCACACCACCTCCACCACCAGCAGCTCAGACTCCTCCCGTCCCTTCCAGCCTTGCAGAGCCAGCAGCGGACCATTTTTGAGGACATTACGCCAGAGGGTGAGGAGTGATTACAGGACCATTTTTGATTTCATTGTTATTTTCTATTTTTGTTTTCATTTTCCATTTACATTACTACAGTATACATTTATCCATTTATATACATTTGTGATTTTGATGCATGAATAATTTGATGTGGATGTCTTCTGTTTGAATCAATAATTCGTTTTAGTTGTGATTCTTCAAATAATAATTACGTGAGTGAGCACACGATCCTTGTTAGTTGTTGCTGGGGACAGCAATTTTCTAAATCTGGGAATGGGCGCATACGCAGTATTTATTTGACGAATCACATTCAAGTAACAAAGACGTCTAACAGAAAATTATATATTCTGCTAAAATTATAAGGATTTAAATTTTTGAATAACGTGTTAGAAGCTTATTTTATATATCTCAGAAGAAAAATTGTGAAGTCAGTGATGAATTAGAATTTTCTGTTAGGAAACTTGCGTGAGATGAAATATGGCATGGCTTGCATGAAGCATGATTGAATTACAATTATTTGTATATTAATATTCATGTTAAAGTTGAAATGACGCTTGATATGAAGTTGACAGAGGCTAACTTGAGTCCATAACCCGTGAGGATTAAGCCATACAGTACAAAATTCTTTCAGAGTGGCCTCACCTTGGTAAGTACTCTAGAACTTGATTTGTTTCTCTGGATGCATGTATATTCTGATATGATTAAGGCAGTTTCTTCTTTTAAGCCAGGGCCAAATTGACTCACCTTCAATTTTCCATTGTCACCTCTTTTGAGCCTAAACCTTTTTATTCATACACCTGAATTCTGAAACATAATCCTTGACCACCCTACTTGAGATTGGAAAAAGAAAGAATTAGAATCAAGACCATGGAATAGGGGGGAAACAGGGAAAGGAAGGAAAGGTAAGAGGAAAGACAAAGTTACCCAAGAAGACAATTCTGGTATAAAAGTGAAAATGCCAACAGAACAGATCTGACAAAAAACCAAATCTAGTGAAGAAACCAGCTGTCCAGCCTAGGGAAGTAACAAGTCTGAAATACCAGCTGTCCAGCCTAGGGAAGTAACAAGTTTGAAATACCCGCTGGTGGATCTAAATGTATTTCTCTACTACCTTACTCCCTCTATCACAAGTGTTCTGCAGAGGAAAAATCAAAGAATAAAGAATAGTATACTGCTAGGTGGAATTGGCTAATTCTAACAAAAATCCAATCTCAATTTTAGTCACTATCCAAAAATCCCTACCTGTAAGCCAGGCCAAGTTATAACCTTATAAAGACCTTTTGATCAGTTGTGCATGCATTCATGTTTCTTAATTTTAAGAACTCGAGAATATGATCAAGCTTATGGTAGTGCTATCACTGTGATGGATTGAGTGAGTATAATAAACCTTATACACTTGAGTAATGAGTGAAATACACATATCTTGGTAAGGAAGACTCAAGTAAAACTTTTGCAGTTAATGGAATTGAAAGTGTTATTGAAACCTTGATTTGAAATTGATTATACTTAGCATTGTGATTCTAAGAATGTTAATTGTGAAATTATGCCTGATTGTTGAAACTTGCTTTCTAAATAGAAACTCTGTTTATTGTTGAGGACAGCAATATATAAATCTGGGAATTATTTGATATGCTTCCAGCATATAGTAGTTTTTAGGATTAATTAATTAATAATTGTTTAAGATTTAATCAATTAAATTAGGAATTGGTGAATTATTATGTAATTGCACATTAATTTAATTTCTTAGTTATTTTATCATTTAGGAACCAACAAGAGAGGAAAAGAAGCCAAAAAGAGCAAGCCAGTGCTCTCGAATGAACCACGCGATCAGCGTGGAAGTGTTAAGATAAACAAGTTCAGTTCGAAGAGCTCACGCGATTAGCGCCAACCACCACACGATCAGCGTCAGATGCTGAACACATAGACTCTCAGCTTGAACATCCCACGCGATCAGCGTGGGATGCCACGCGAGTCGCGTCATTCTATCAAAACTCAGGTATTCAGCTCGAATGAATGATGCGATCAGCGCGGGGATCCACATGATTAGCGTCAGACATCCAGAACAGCCTATTTAGCTCGAACATCCCATGCGATCAGCATGGGATGCCACGCCAGTCGCGCCACAAACCTGGGTTTCCTAATTTAAAAGATTTGGAATTGATTTATTGGGGGAAAACAGTTCCCCATTATTGGAATTAGACCTAGGACGTTTGGGGGCATAAAAAGAAGCCTTTGGGTTACAAAGAAACAGCTTTTTACTGGGTTTTGGACAGAATTGCTCAAGAGGAAGCCATTGAAGAATCTTGGGAGAAGATTGGAAGCCTTGAGGAATTGCGGAACAACACTTTGTGTAAACCTTTCTTTTCCTCTGGTATGTTAGTCATGGAAGTAGTATCAACTCTGAGTATGCTTGGCTAATTCTTGTATTGTGGTTGAGCCATGAACCTATGAGAATTCCTCTATTTCTTGATTGGTTTTAATAAGAAGTTATCATAATTGCTTTGTCTTACTCTATTTTTCACTGCATAATTCTTAATTTGGATTGGCCATTCTGTTAAGATACTTAGGGTTGGGATTCACAATAGGGATATTGGGATTCTAATCTCTGAAATGAGTAAAACAAAAATTTATACATTGCCTAGGGATAGGGATGTGTGGTTGCAGCAATTTCAGGTTGCGTTTGCTTAATGCTTGGTTTAAGAAGGAATTACTAAGGGATTAGGGTTCTTAATTTCATCAAAGAGTTAAATTACTAAGGGATTAGGGTTTAGCTAATCATAAGAGAACACATCAACTGAGTAATTAGGATTAGTTCAAGTTAATAATCAATCGAAGCATAGTAGGAAGGAATCATAGGGGATTGCGCTTAACTACAATCACTTCTCGCTACTGCAATAAAATCTAATTTACATTCGCTTGCATTCTCGTTAAATTTCTGTCATTTAAATTACAGTACTCAAATACAACTCAACAAACTCTCTCAAACTTATTATTTTGTCTTCCAATTTCTAAGACGTAAGTTACGTAAGATTGCATTCAATCCCTGTGGAGACGATACTTGACTTACTCACTTTATTACTTGAAACGAATGGTACACTTGCCGAGTTCGCAACAGTGAGTTTATCATGTAAAACAAGCAACACATAGCATAAAATAGGTAACATTAGTTAAGGAAGGCAATCCAAACATCACAATATCACCACAATGTCCAAGCATGTCATCACGCAACCAACATGGACTGTCATCCAAAAACGTTCCACAAGTCAACTTATAATGCCTAGCATGATGCATGCTCCTGACTCATCTTTCACCATGCAATGTGGTACCTGTAACGCCTGGCCACTTGTAGGATCAATGATTATCCCCACATACCAACACAATACTTTTCAGCGTGCTTTGTCCACACTCACACTCTTCCTAAGAAACTTCCCAGGAGGTCACCAATCCTAGAATTGCTCCAAGTCAAGCACGCTTAACTGTGGAGTTCTTAAGTTATGGGCTACCGAAAAGTGGACGCACCTTGTTGGTATAGGTAGTACATATTATTTCCTTTTAAGTTATCCTCAACTGTACAGTATCATACCCGCAGTCTCTGGATCCCTCTCGTTCGGGTGTGTATTCGATTCATTCATGTACCCCTCCCGCTGGAAGCCTGCTAGGAGCCGCTCCTTGTCCGTGCCTCATTGCATCGGTGATCACTCCCCGCCCTCGTCAGTGCCCGGGATGTTACATGCCCACCAGTTTTTGCCTGGTTCATCCTCGAACCACACCGTACTGGTAGAGAGGCCCTACTCTGATACCACTTGTAACGCCTGGCCATTTGCAGGATCAATGACCGTTCCCACATACCAACACAAGAATTTTTAGCATGTTTTGTCCTCACTCACACACTTCTTAAGAAACTTCCCAAGAGGTCACCCATCCCAGAATTGTTCCAAGTCAAGCACGTTTAACTATTGAGTTCTTAAGTTATGGGCTACCGAAAAGTAGATGCACCTTGTTGGTATAGGTAGTACATATTATTTCCTTTTAAGTTATCCTCAACTGTATAGTCCCATACCTGTACAGTCTTTGGATCCCTCTCGTTCGGGTGTGTATTCAATTCATTCATGTACCCCTCCCACTGGAAGCCTGCCAGGAGCCGCTCATTGCCCGTGCCTCATTGCACCGGTGATCACTCCCCGCCCTCGTCAGCGCCCAGGAAGTTACAGTACCATCCCAGAAATAGTCCATCTCAGTGGTCAGATGATGCAGTAGCTTGTTAGGGTGACTCTGTCGTGCACAGGCCGCTCCCCCCTAGTGGTGATTAGCCATGGGTGTTAGAAGGAGTTCCAAACAGGCATGGCCCCCCAGTATCCCGGTACCCTACAGCCAATCATCCTATTTTTGTCGTTCAAATGTAGTATGTCACATGGGCATCATCAATGCATGACCCGGCCAGGAACAAATCCTTCCTCACAAGGGTGACCTGCCATGCACCCCCATGTACATACATATCGCCCCAATCACGGGCCGCCCCAACATGGGCTCATCGATGCACTGACCATGGTCCTTGCAAGGTTATCCACCCGGTCTCAGCATCTCACGTGTCTATACATAGCATATCACCACAACACCATCAATGTATGACCCGGCTAGGAACAAATCCTTCCTGGCTAGGGTAACTCCCCATACACCCCCGTGGGTATCTATGTATATCCACTCGCATTCGATAACCATGGGCACTATCAATGCATGACCCGACCAGGGACAAATCCTTCCTGGCTAATGTAACTCATTATGCACCCCCATGGTATCAATGCACATATCATCATCTCATAAACCAACCTTCACTATTCCAGCATTATTATATATGTTCATTACATACACATCAATAGTAACACAACATAGACTAGGGAGTCGGTGTAAAGTATTGGGTGTCCGAGTTGGCACCTAGATACAATAACCTTATGATTATGAGGTACGAACCCAAACAAGGGCGGACAAGGTCAGACAAGGGCGGACATTGGATTTTATAAAATACCAAGGACGGACCCAACACTATGCAATCGATTACATAAGCATTTGTAATCAATTAAAACATACAGCACTTGCTTGATACAACAGGTAGGACTTTTGATTGTATTAATACTATAAACCTGCACAAGGTTGTTCAGATTACGAATGCCGAGTTGTACAAGCAGCAAGTGTGCATAATGATTAGCTAATATCTGACATCTAACACCATTGGCGCATGACCCACGCGCTAGGGCCATTTAAATGGATCACTTTTCAACGAGCCTGATAGCTCTCTGAAATAAAGGAAATGAGCTCATTCGGGTAAGGAAAACCCGGTAGCTCTCAGAAAGAAAATGAACTCATCTGAGTAAGGGAAACCTGGTAGCTCTCAGAAAGAAAATGAGCTCATCTGAGTAAGGGAAACCCGGTAGCGCTCAAAGAAAAACTTGAGCTCAGTAGCTCTAATAAAACAACCTTGGGTAAGGAACCCAAAATATTGACATCCGCTAGCAAAGGACTAAGAGCCACGTCCTGCATATATGTATATACTACGTAATGAGCTCAACCTAGCATACCCAACCTGGTATCCAGCACCTCCACAAACACTACTAAAAGGTGTTTTTGGGAGTTTACAGCATCAAAGTACTAACTTCACACACATACACAGGGAGTTCTTACAACATCAACTCTCCCACGAGAACACCATCAAACTCTTAACGCAAGAACACCAACAAACATAAACATTCCACATCCCATTCGTTAAAAGACATTTTTTCTAAAAGAAACAGTACACAACAGGGACATGCAGTCTTAGCTCCCAACCATGGTATCTAAGGCTGTTATTAACATAATAAACTCTCCCTTACCTAACCCGGAGTCCTTCTCACACAGTCCAGCGATGCTGTAACATGATCTTCTTAAGCGGGAGCTTGTCCAAATGCAGCGTCCTCGTGGAAGCTAAGAAGAAAAAGGTCGGGTTCCGTTCTCTTTGAATTTCACGAAGGGCTGTCTAAAGCCTCCACTCCGATCACAAGGTTCCTCTTAACGTAGGGGCTCCGTGACAACCTACGATGGTCCTTGGTGGTTCAGAGCAGTTGAAGGGAGTGGTTTCAGGGTGTAGGTAAGTTTTGAGAGAAAAGGAGAAAAAGGCGCAAAGAAGAAGAAAGAGACACGCTTTTGTTGCGCACTCTGATGCCTATATATATACAGCTGACAAGACATGTCCACTTTACGTGCATGCACAACAACTGCAGGCCAACAAAGTTGACTTAACCTAACATCCACCAATACGCATACCAATAAAAAAGGCACTCAAAATAGCAATTACCAAAATAAATCAAATAATCAAGCAACACAACACACATCAAACATCCAACTCAGCAATTCAAAATTTTAGGGTGTTACAATATCAATCCAAGGGGAGTTAGGAATAGGCAAAGGTGTATATAAACCATGAGGGATTAATCTAGATTTAGCTTTATGATAGGTAATATATTGAAAAACATGCTTATACACATCATGCCTCATTTTTGGCCAAAAGAAATGTTCATGTAAAATAGCCAACGTTTTATCCACACCAAAATGCCCCATTAAATTGTTTTCATGAGCTTCCCTAATGAAAAGCTCTCTTAAAGAGCTTTTAGGAACACATAGTCTCTTTTCTTTAAACAAGAAACCATCATGTCTAAAATATCCTTGATGAGCCCCCTTCTCACGCAAAGCAAAAATACTAGAGAAGTCATGATTACTTGCATACAATTCCTTTATGTGATTAAAACCATGTAATTTAGTTTCAAGCATAGAAATCAAACAATGCCTCCTTGATAAGGCATCCACCACTACATTCAACTTTCCTTGCTTGTGTTTAATGACATAAGGAACTTGCTCAATAAATTCAACCCACTTAGCATGTCTCTTGTTTAGTTTGCCTTGACTTTTCAAATATTTAAGAGCTTCATGATCACTATGTATCACAAATTCCTTAGGTAAAAGGTAATGTTGCCAAGTTTGCAAGACTCTAACAAGTGCATACAACTCTTTGTCATAAGTGGAATAGTTTAAACATGCACCCTTTAATTTCTTACTAAAATATGAAATAGGATGTTTATCTTGAATCAACCCCCCCCCCCCCAATGCCTATATTAGATGCATCACATTCCAATTCAAAAGAAGCATTAAAAATAGGCAATGCAAGAATAGGTGCATGAGACAATTTATCCTTTAATGTTTGGAAAGCACTTTCATGCTCTTGCTTCCAAGAGAAGCTCACAGTTTTCTTCATCAATTCATTCAAGGGAGAAGCAATGGTGCTAAAATCCTTGACAAATCTCCTATAAAAGCTTGCAAAACCATGAAAGCTTCTAACATCTTTCACACTTTTAGGAGTTGCCAAACCTAGAAACACAACTGTGAAGTGCAAAAAGAACATTTATCAATTGCTCCATACAATGTTTCCTTCCTATGCACCTCCAAGACACTTTTAACATGCATTAAATGATCATTTAAATTAGTACTATAAACAAGAATGTCATCAAAGTAAACTACCACAAACTTGCCTATAAAGTGTCTAAGCACATGGTTCATAAGTCTCATAAAACTACTAGGTGCATTTGTCAAACCAAAAGGCATAACTAACCATTCATGAAGTCCAAATTTAGTTTTAAAATTCATTTCCATTCATCCCCTTCCCTCATCCTTATTTGATGGTAACCACTCTTAAGATCAATTTTAGAGAAAATAGTAGCACCATGCAATTCATCTAAAAGATCATTAAGTCTAGGGATGGGATGTCTATACCTTATGATAATGTTGTTTATTTCCCTACAATCTATGCACATCTCCAAGTTCCCTACTTCTTAGGCACAAGAATAATTGGCATGGCACAAGGACTCATGCTCTCACGAATCCACCCTTTGCCAAGGAGCTTTTCCACTTGTGCTTGTATCTCCTTTGCCTCCATGGGGGAAGTCTTATGTGCTGGCCTATTTGGAAGTGAAAAACCTAGAATTAAATCAACTTGGTGTTCTATGCCTCTTAAAGGAGGCAAGCCATTAAGTACTTCTTTTGGAAAAACATCTTCATATTCCTCCAAAAGGGATTGCATAGCTTTGGGCAGTTTTTCTCCTTCTTTTTCAACATGTAAACAAAGAGAGTTAGGAAGCATATAATAAAGAGGTTATTGTCCCAATAACACTCTCTTAATTTCCTTTTCACTCAAGAACAAACTCTCTTTAATCTCATGAATTTGTTTGCTCTCATTTTCTTTCTCTTTCTTTTTGTTCTCAATAGTTTTTCTCTTTGGTAGCTCACTTTCCTTGCCTTTTTGTGTGCAGTATTTTTTTTAACTCTTGAATTCTTTTCTCTTTCATCTTGACTTGATCCTCACACACTTGTCTAAGAGTCAAAGGCCTCAAAATAATTTTCTTGCCTAAGTGCTCAAACTCAAAAGTGTTCTCCATGCCATTGTGTATCACTTTTCTATCATATTGCCATGGCCTACCAAGAAGGATATGACCAGCCTCCATAGGTATAATATCACAAAGAACATTATCATTATAAGCATTAATAGAAAAATGAATGACCACTTGAGAATTTACCACCACTTCTCCACTTTCACTAAGCCATTGTAGCTTGTATGGCTTTGGGTGCTTTGTGGTTAGCAAGTGTAATTTCTCCACAAGTCTTGTACTAGCCACATTGGTGCAGCTCCCTCCATCAATGATAAGTGAGCACACTTTATTTTCTACTAAGCACCTTGTGTGAAAAATAATTTCTCTTTGACTTTCCTCTTTTTCTAGGCAAAAATTGCTCAACATTCTCCTTAGCATCAAGAGATCACACTCCTCGGCCTCCTATGATTGTTTCTTCTATTATTTTCTCTTCTATTATTATTATTTTCTCTCCAATCACCCTTCTCATTCTCCTTATCTCCATAATTTCCTCCATGAGAGGAAGCATACTCACTCACCCTCCTATTACCATGAGCCTCTCCATCCACACTTCCAATGGGATTACTCCTTTGGTTCTCCCTTTGTAACTCCTCAAATCTTTCATCCATTTTGGTTTGCAAGTCTTCCATTTGTTTTGTCATGGCTTTCATCAACCTAGAGGTCTTAGGTGACAAAGCCTCATCTCCCATTGAACTCATCCTTCAAAAGAAATGGTTAGCAAAAACACAAGTATATAAGAAAATTCTCACCACTCTTTAAGTGTTTGCCACTGACACTCGTGTTTGCACACTTTATCTGGCAAAAAAACGTATATATTATTTTTTTAAATAAAAAATTACGAATTTGGGGTACTTTTGAAACATATTACCAATCTCGGGTGGGGTAACACGCCTAAAATGGGCGTGACTGGTCACGCCCAGATTAGGCGTGACTAGGGGGGCAGTCACACCCATTTTAGGCGTGTCCCCCTCCTATAAATGTAACGCCTCTCTTTGCTCTCTCGTGCTTGATTAATTTTAGATGAAATCTTGTGTCCATTTTGTATTAGAATTAGATTAGTTATAAATTTTTTTACGAAAATTCTTTTCGCTTTGCTTGCAAATTCTACTAATCGTCTATATCATAAACGAATTCTTTCTCTCTCCATGGTTTAATTGTAATAAAGTACAATCTAACAATACCGTCCAAAGTATAGTTCATTATACAGTCCCAAATACATGCCAACGTAAAATACAACAAATTTAAATCTAGTTACAAGTCATCAACACATCTTCATCATCACACCTTCTTCAATATCATCTACAACTTATGCTTTCCTGTTCCTCTGCTCGCCCAAATAAATTGGGGTCATCACAGGTGTCAACCACAGACACAAAATAGGGTAAGTTTATGACAAACACAGTTTGAATAAAACATTCATAAAGGATATATACGCAGATGGTTATCATAATATTTATAAAATAACAAGCACAGATTATTCACCCACAGATTAATTTAAATCATCTATGCAGCACACGAATTAAGTCATATCATCTCACAACGTACTCATCATGTGATGCGTATAATGCATGCTTATCTTCTTTATATGATGCATGACTGAGATCTCAGGTTCTCAACATCTCATTATCAGTGGCCACAGTCAAGATAGCCCCATCCCAGTGGCACAGATTGGATCGACCAGTCGAGGTAGGTCAGTGTTGCAATAGGACTCACACCCACACAACATGTGATCATCATGGGTAGGTGATCTCCCCACTGTGGCTACCCCCCAGCTTAGACACCTTTTGTCTAAACGCTCGTTTCAATCCTCAGCTATCTGAAAAATAACATCGCGGCTTAACCCCCGCAGGGCAACACGGCTTAACCCCCACAGGGCATATGCATATGAAACATGCATGAATAATTATTTTTATTATTCTTCTTTTATGTCTCATGCACCTCAAAGCTCAAAATCTTTGAAAACTCATGGCATATGCTTTTAAAATAATAAGTAAAGCTTCTTTCAACCATCACATAAAGCTTTACACAACAATCTAAGCATAAAGCCATCATAAGTGGCTAGCTTTCTACTTGGTTCACTTTTATTGGCTAGTCATTCTCCTCCTCACAAGT
>QARZ01040776.1:71812-102206 GCA_013407115.1 Glycine latifolia | reverse complement strand
CCAGTACTTCTCGTACTATGCAGTCAACCATCCTATTTCTGTCATGCAAATGTCGTATGTTACATAGGCACCAACAATGTATGACCCGACTAGGAACACAATCCTTCCTCGCAAGGGTAACCCGTCATACACCCCCTATGTAACATACTGCCCACACAAGGGCCCAACAATGCACTGACCATGGTCCTCGTAAGGTTTACCACCTGGTCCCGGCATCTCACATCTATACATAAAATATTACCACGGCACCATCAATGTATGACCCGGAACAAGGCTCAAATCGACCTGGCTAGGATAATGCCATACACCCTGTGGGTATTTATGTATATCCAAATGCATTCCTCATCTCAAGCCATCACATAGGCCGAGTTCAAATGCCACCAACATAATCATATGCATCACTCACAAACATATACAAACAAGTGAACTGGTGTGAAGTACGAGGTATCCGAGTTGGCACTTAGATATACTATCTCAAGGTAAGAATCCGAACAAGGTCGGTCAAGGCCGGTAGAACTCAGACAAGGTCGGTAGGGGTCGGTCAGAGGGGTAAAGTTTGGACAATCGAAAACAAGGGTAGTAAAAGGGGCAAGGTCGGAGGAACTCTGTCGAGGTCGGTTGGGTTTGGTAAGGTTTTGCCAAAGGTGGTCAAGAGGTCCTTAGATTTCTTATAAAGTCCTAAAGATGGGTTCTGCACTACGTAATTGATTGCATAAGCGTCGTAATCGATTACAACAAGTAGCGCTTGTAAAACCCCCGGATTTGTATTTCACCAACCCACACAAGGGTGTAAGGGAACCCGGTAGCTCATTTCAATCTTTAATAGTTAGAAGGCACGTTAAGGATATCCAAGCTTGGAGAAGTTGTTTTCTAGCCTTCCTTGACGTTTTTAAGGTAAGAAACGTGAGTTTTACCGTTTATTTTGAGTTTGATTTTAAGAGGAAAAATGACCCGTATGAGTTAGGTTTGGTTTTGGGTGATGGTTCTTTGGAAGAATATATGTATACACGTGTTGACTCTACATATTCACTTTACACAAGTGACACGTGTCGACTCCCTACTGGTTGTTTCGACGCAGGAAGACGCTCATATTATTTTATGACGCGTGTTAACTTTTATGCTATTTAAGATATACACGAGTGAGATATTTCAGTTGAAATCTAATTTCCACTGCCTTTGCTAAAACACTTTCTCTCTCTTATTCCATTTTTTTTTCCTCCATTGTTAAAGTGAGAAAAGCTTCTTAGATAACCATTCCTTAACCTAAAAATCTTCACATCCAACATGAGGATTGAAGAGAATCACCTTATAAACTAGTTTCCATCCTTTGTTAGTCGTAATAACCATTAGGAAATGAGATCATTTCTTCAAAGAAAGAGCAAAGTTTCAATCTTTAAGAGTTGGAAGGCACGTTAAGGATATCCAAGCTTGGAAAAGCTATTTTCTAGCCTTCCTTGACGTTTTTAAGGTAAGAAACGTGAGTTTTACTGTTTATTTTGAGTTTGATTTTAAAAGGAAAAATGACCCGTATGAGTTAGGTTTGGTTTTGGGTGATGGTTCTTTGGAAGAATATACTTAGAAGGTTACTGTGATGAAGGTTCAACCTTGAAAGATAACTTTTTTGGGTTTTGGGTATTTTGTTATGCTCGGATAGATCTTTGTGGGGTTTACAAGTCACTGGTTGGTTGTATAGGGTTGAGATCTGGAAAAGAACTGGCTTCTTTTCATGAAACGGTTGAGAACCATTCTTGATATCTTTCTTGCTTGATGTAGGGCTTGATAAAGAAGATATCGGTGGCCGAAAACACGAGGCTGAGGCAGCTGGTGCTGGAATCAGAGGAGGTAAGCTCTCTGTTCCTGGGAGTTGTTCCCTTGATTGTGTTCCACCGTACTCCTAGGGAGTGATGGTTGTTGGATATCATGGTGCGTGTATTTACATTGTGTGTTATTGCTTTTTGATTGGAAACATACATGTAATGGAGATATGCACTGGATGTTTAATTTGTATAACTGGATATACATTTGTGTACGCAGACTGCACTGGTTGGCTAATTTGTATATCTGGATATACATTTGTGCATGTCTGTGCTGGAAGGGCACATTGGTGGATTTATCACATGGAGTCTATGGTCCGGGACCTTAGGCTAGGATACGTGATGTGTATGCGGAGTACACTGGAAGATATACAAGAGTGCACAATATGTGTACTGGCTGTCTAACTTGTATATCTTATATGCAATTGTGTATAATATCTGCACTGGTTGGCTAAATTGCATATTCGTGGTGGAATGGCACATTGGTGTGATTATGTACATGTGATGTTTATCATAGGTCGGGATGGTTGTACAGTTGCTTTATTAAAATGCCGGTTGGCTATGTTATTTGTAATGCCAATATAAATGCTATGTACTGTGGAAGTGAACTAGGGGGAGGCAAGTCTCCAAGAACCCTGAGTCTACTGAGATTGTATCTCACCCCAGTTGGGGATTATATTTTATTGCAGGTATTAGCCAGCAAGCTGAGGATGAGGTCCGGGGTAAGAGACCCAAGTAGGGGTTGTTCAGTGAATCTCGATTGAGAGGCCAAGTAGGCCGAGGCCAGGTTCGAGGGAGCGAAAATCGGAAGGCGGTCTTGTGAGAGCCTGTTGGCTCACTTTTGTTGTATATTTTGGTAACCCGATATGGGTTTTGGATGATGTACCTTATAGAACAGAACCCGGGTGCCGGGATGTATACAAAAAAATTCCATACATAATGTTTTTAGTTGTGTTGTATGACGTAAGATGACGTCTTATTTTTTTTTATGCTTCCATGTTTACTTATTACGTTAAGTATTGCTGCTCTTATGACCATCATATAATGTTAATGAACCAGATGTATACGGGGTCATTACAACTTCTGCTCTGGTCACGAGGTTCCTCTTGGCTTGGGGGTACCATGGCAAGCTACGGTGGTTCTGATTGGTTGAAGGGAGTTTAGGGTGTGGAAAGTTAGAGAGAAAAGCGCAAAAGAAGAAAGAACACGCTTCCGTTGTGCCACTCTGCTACTTATATATAGAGGACTTGACAAGCTCACTTAGCATGTTCGTACAGCAACCACAGATCAAACACAGTTGACTTAACCTAACATTCACCAAACACTCATACCAAGACAAAAGCCTAACAAAACAGCAAATTATGAAATAAATTAAGCAATCAAGCAACATAACACACATCAAACATCTATCTCAGAAACTCAAAATTTCAGGGTGTTACAAGGGTCACCCAATCGTGCACTAGCCATTCCCCACCCTCATGATGATCAACCAGTGGTGCACGGGAATTCCAAACCTAATGGCCCCTTAGTACCTTCGTTTTCAGCCCATAGAAACCCACAGGTACACACATGCCTTCATTCTATTTCCATCAATGCAATATGAAGTATGAAACATGGGTACCATCAATGCATGACCTGGCTAGGAACACATCCTTCCTCGCAATGGTAACCCGTCATGCACCCCCCATGGGTATCCATGTGTATCCACATCACACAATGACATTGTCCACATTCATCAATGTCATTATCAACATCAACATCGTTCCATCTCAACATTATCATCATCATAAAACATCAATAACATCCCATTTCAACATTATCAGCCACATCAACATTGTTTCATTCAAAATCACCAATCACATAAGCATTATCTCATTTCAACATCATTAACTACTTCTATGGTATCTCAATTTCAATATGATCAACAACATCAATAATAAAATCATCGCATCCCATTAGTAAAAACATCATTTATCTTGAAAATGAGCACACACACAAGAACAAACACACATCAATCATAAATACATCGTATCCCATTAGTTAAAAATGTAACACCCTGAAATTTCGAGTTTCTGAGATAGATGTTTGATGTGTGTTACGTTGCTTGATTGTTTAATTTACTTCATAATTTGTTGTTTTGTTAGGCTTTTGTCTTGGTATGAGTGTTTGGTGAATGTTAAGTTTTAAGTCAACTTTATTTGGTCTGTGGTTCCTGTACGTACACGCTAAGTGAGCTTGTCAAGTCATCTATATATAAGTATCAGAGTGGCGCAACGGAAGCGTGTTCTTCTTCTTTTGTGCTTTTCTCTCCCTTTTCTCTCTAACTTTCCACACCCTAAAACCACTCCCTTCAACCACTCTGAACCACCAAGGACCACCGTAGCTTGCCACAGAACCCCTACGCCAAGAGGAACCTAGTGACCAGAGCAGAAGTCTTCGAAAATCCTTCTTGAAGTTCGAACGAGAACGGAGCCCCAACCTTTCTTTTCTTGGCTTCCTTGAGAGCGTTGTGTTTGGACAAGCTCACGCTTCAAAGGATAGTGTTATAACATCGCTAGACTGTAATAGAAGGACTCCTGGTTAGGTAAGGGGAGTTTATTATGTTGATAATCAATTTTAGATACCATAGTTGGGGGCCAGGGAGTCCAACTATGAAAATAACTGCATGTCCCTGTTGTGTGCTGATTTTCAAGAAAATCTATTTCTTTTAACGAATGGGATGCAGATTGTTATGATTGATGGTGTTTTTGTGTAAAGATATTGATGTTGTAAGAATTCCCTGTCCGTGAAGTTGATGTTTGTTGCTGTGAACTACCAAAACACCTTTTTAACAGTGTGTTTGTCGAAGTGAAGGCTACCGGGTTAGTGCTCTTGGGCTCGTTTCTTCTCTTTAGAGTTGTTGAGCTCATTTCCCTTTCCTTAGAGTGAACGGGTTCCTTTCCCAAGCTCGTTTCTTCTCTTTAGAGATGATTGAGCTCGTCTCCTTTTCTTTAGAGCGATCGGGTTCCTTTCCTAGGCTCGTTTCTTCTCTTTAGAGCTGTTGAGCTCGTCTCCTTTTCTTTAGAGCAACCGGGTTCCTTTCCCAGGCTCGCTTTTTCTCTTTAGAGCTGTTGAGCTCATTTCCCCTTCCTCAGAGCGACCGGGCTCGTTTCTTCTCTTTAGAGCTGTTGAGCTCGTTTCCCCTTCCTTAGAGCGACCGGGTTCCTTTCTCGGGCTTGTTTCTTCTTTTTAGAGCTGTTGAGCTCGTCTTCTTTTCTTTAGAGCGACCGGTTCCTTTCCCAGGCTCGTTTCTTCTCTTTAGAGCTGTTAAGCTCATTTTCTTTTCTTTAGAGCGACCAGGTTCCTTTCCCCGGCTCGTTTCTTCTCTTTAGGGCTGTTGAGCTCGTTTCCCCTTCCTTAGAGCGACCAGGTGCCTTTCCTGAGCTCATTTCTTCTCTGTAGAGATGATTAAGCTTGTCTCCTTTTCTTTAGAGCGATCGGGTTCCTTTGCCGGGCTCATTTCTTCTCCTTGGAGTTGTTGAGCTCGTCTCCTTTTCTTTAGAGCAATCGGGTTCCTTTCCCAGGCTCGTTTCTTCTCTTTAGAGTTGTTGAGCTCATTTACCCTTCCTTAGGGCGACCGAATTCCTTTCTCGGGCTCGTTTCTTCTCTTTAGAGATGATTGAGCTCGTCTCCTTTTCTTTAGAGCAACCAGGTTTCTTTCTCGGACTCGTTTCTTCTCTTTAGAGCTGTTGAGCTTGTTTCCTTTTCTTTAGAGCAACCAGGTTCCTTTCTCAGGCTCGCTTCGTCTCTTTAGAGCTGTTGAGCTCGTTTCCCCTTCCTTAGAGCGACCAGGTTCCTTTTCCAAGCTCATATATTGTTTTTAGAGCTGTTGAGCTCATCTCCTTTTCTTTAGAGTGGCCAGGTTCCTTTCCCAAGCTCGTGTCTTCTCTTTAGAGTTGTTGAGCTCGTTTCCTTTTCATTAGAGCGATCGGGTTCCTTTCCCGGGCTCGTTTCTTCTCTTTAGAGCTGTTGAGCTTGTTTCCCTTTCCTTAAAGCGACCGGGTTCCTCTCTCGGGCTCGTTTCTTCTCTTTAGAGATGATTGAGCTCGTCTCCTTTTCTTTAGAGCGACCGGGTTCCATTTCCATACTCGTTTCTTCTCTTTAGAGATGTTGAGCTCATTTCCCCTTCTTTAGAGCGACCAAGTTCCTTTCCCGAGCTCGTTTCTTCTCTTTAGAGTTGTTGAGCTCGTTTCCTTTTCTTTAGAGTGATCGGGATCCTTTCCCAGGCTCGTTTCTTCTCTTTAGAGTTGTTGAGCTCATTTCCCCTTCCTTAGAGCGACCGAGTTCCTTTCCCAGGCTCGTTTCTTCTCTTTAGAGATGATTGAGCTCGTCTCCTTTTCTTTAGAGCGACCGGGCTCATTTCTTGTCTTTAGAGATGTTGATCTCATTTCCCTTTCTTTAGAGCGACCGGGTTCTTTTCCTGGGCTCGTTTCTTCTCTTTAGAGCTGTTGAGCTCGTTTCCTTTTCTTTAGAGCTACCGGGGTTCCTTTCCTGGGCTCGTTTCTTCTCTTTAGAGCTGTCGAGCTCGTTTCTTTCTTTAGAACTGTCGGGCTAGTGCTGCCAGGCTCAGTTTATTCTTTTTCACTAGTGCTGCCTAGTTAGTGGACCATCTCGGCTCACTAATTTACGTTGTGTTTACGATTAATGTGTAAGTAATGATTGTATATGATAAAGTTGGAATAGTGAAGGTTGGTATATGAGGTGATAACATTGACGATGATGTGGTTGTATGCTATGTATATACCGGATGGTGCAATGATCGGTTGGTTACCCTTGCAAGGAAGGATTTGTTCCTAGCCACGATTATTGCATCGGTGAGCCCATGTTGGGGCGGTATGTATGTACATAGGGGTGCATGGTGGGTCACCCTTGTGAAGAAGGATTTGTTCCTGGCGGGGTCATGCATTGATGATACCCACGTGACATACTTCATTTGTTTTACGGAAATAGGATGATTGGTTGCAGAGTATTGAGGTACTAGGGGGGCACAATTGTTTGGAACTCCGTTACTGAGACCCATGGCTGATCACCAGTGGGGGAGCGGCCTGTGCACGACAGAGTGACCCTGACATACTGCAGCATCATCTCCCTGTGTTGGACTATTTCTGGGATGGTACCACATTGCATGATGAGAGATGAGTCAGGAGCATGCATCTAGGCATGGCAACGGGGAGGGGCGGTGCAGGGGCAAGTATTGCATTCCCCGTCCCCGCCCCCGCCTTTAAAACCGCTCCCTGCCCCTGCCCCGCCCCTGCTAGTTGATTAAAAATAAATAAAAAATAAAAAAATAATGATTTTTTATTGAAAAAATAAGACGAAAATGTTAATTAGGTAACAAAAAAAATAATAACAAACCCACATTCAAAATATTAGATTATAATTTAAAAAATTACAAAAAAAAATTAATCAATTCAATTAAAATCATTATGGACCTAAATATTTAATTTCTCCCAAAATATTGAAAATACAATATCATTTAAATGTATATTGTCCCAAAATTAAGTAGCACATCATATGATTAAGTAAAATATTCTTCAAATTAAATAATAAAAAAAGAAACAACTTAAAATTGTTCGGCAAATAAATATTGATCATTCCTCTAAATTAGTACCACCATCACCTTCATAACCTGTCATCACCTTGATACAGGTCTGGACACTTCCAAATTGCCTAGACCACTTTCATTTTCTTTAGCATTCATAACCTATCATCACCTTGATATAGGTTTGGGATTAGTATTAATACTATATACAAATTCTGTTATATCTCTGATGCCTATCATTCCATTTCTTTTTTTCATATGCCCTATACCTCCCACTCCCACACTCCTCCCTTTGTGTGCAAAAGAGAAAGAATTCTGACAATACCATTCTCATTCAATGCCTTCCATTTTCCAAATAACACAAAGGACGGAGCAGTACAGTATCTTTGTTTCCATTTTTTTTTTTTATGAAAACCAAGAGAGAAGGAAACAATAAATTCATTCATGGAGAACAGCCTAAAGGGTAGATTATCCATTGATAGGAGTTAAGTTAAAATATTACATTATTACTGAACACAATGAAACTTATGACCAGAAGAAAAATAGATTATTACTTGAAACGCTTGTAAGCTAAACCTCTAAAAGCTGCTCAAGCTTCCACTGGTTCGAGGAAAACAACCTGAAATATCATCTCCAAATGATTCAAAGCTTGACATAAATATCATTAAACAATGAACATGTAACAGTGTCAGCAATAACTTTTCCAATACCTCACTGCTGAAGACAGTTTACCAATCCACTAAATAAGAAAAGTAAGCAACAAAAATGGCAAGATAGGATAATGAGCTAGCAACTATCCTTTAAAATCTCAATTCAATACCCCCCCTAACTCCCTAAGACTGTTTCATATCCACATACTCTGATGGAAGAAATACTATTAAAACTAGAATAAATTAATGAAAAATGTATTAGAAATAAGGACAGAAACTAGGCTATAAGATAGGATAATGAGCTAGCAATTATCCAATGTAAACTGCAAAGGCATGTCAAAAACATAAAAAAAAATTTGAATAAATTGACTTTATTATAATTCTGCAGTGACTTGAATAAATTGCCATGAAAAGAGGGTCAAATAAACAAACATGTCATTGCCTTAGGAAAGAACAACAATGGCTATAATTTAAAATTTAAAATTTGTCTTAATCTTCAAATTCATGTATCCTTTTAAAAATAGTTTGCATGCAGAAATGAAAATATCCAAAATTAAATAACACATGCCAAGCCCTTGTTGCTAGACTACAAAACAATACATTACCAAAGGCAAAACAGTGATGAAGAATAATCCAGTATGAACAATTTCTTATAAGATGCAAACTAATAAATAAATACACAACACATTTTTCATACAAATGCATTCTATGTTGAAAAACATAGGCATATCATTATGCAAAGAAAAAAGAAAAGGGTGAGCACAAGATGGCAAAGGTAATGATTAATTAAAGCAGTTTCAACTGAACATTTCATTGAAAAAAAAAAGTTTGTAAAATATGGAAGTATGATTAAACAAAGACCAGTGCTTTTCTTCAAGGCAATGCATTCAATTGGACACTTAAAAGGGTTTCCAAAGACAGAACAAAAGTAATAATTAGAAGAACCCAAAACAAAGAACAAAAAAAGTGGGGGAAATAGTGGTATTTAATTGTTCTGTAGATAAATAAGCTGGATATAGCAATTACATTTCTATCACAAAGAGGAGTAAAATGAATAAAAAAACATATCTAGAATTCAATAATTTATGCTTCTGTTTTTGCAAGATTCTATTACTTTGAAACATAACAGGCTAACAAACATATCTTAGGCAACTAAACAGTTGGCATAACATGAGTCTTGATCACCATTAAAGAATAAAATCATCCATATTTTCAGGATAACTAAGTGAAAAAAGGTAAAATAATGGAGTAAGCCTATATAGCTTACAGTGATTAAAACAATCCCCAGGGTGATGATGGTAAATTCGCGGCCATATTAGAATTTTAGGTTCCTTTCATGTGATGCAAATAAATCAAATAGGGTAAGGCAGAAGTCTTAAAATAAAACTAGGATTTCCTCTATTTTTTTGTTTCTTTCTATGAAGTCTTAAAATTGATTTTTTTTAATAGAAAGTTTTGCAACCTAGGGAAAGGTTTAATGAACTGATACTTTGGTTAGGTTGAACAAGTGGATCAAGGATATAACTTGCTTTTGAGGATGTATAGCTATAACTTCCATTTCATTACTTAGTTTGTATGATTTAATACTGCTTTCAGTTTGTATGATTTATCCCAGCAAAGGATCTGTAAGCAAAGTCTAATTGTTATTTTTACTGAGCAACTTTACTTTCATATTGTTCAAGGGCCCTATAAAAAGAAGACCTAATAAAGGTCATCCTCTGTCATGTGAACTGAATATATGTATAGAAATGGGTACTTTTGTATCCTATCGTCAAAACCACATAAATATCAGTAAAAACAATGTGATGAAGAAGTTACCTTTTAAATGCTTACTTCTCAGCTACCAATTCTTTCAATGACAACACCAAAAGGTACAAAAAAGAGCAGCAATCGTTCACTTTCAGCCACAACAACACCTAGGCAAAGAAAAAATCAAAACAGAAACAAAGTTGGCTTCAAAACAGAAAACCAAAACAAAAAAGCTTTCATTACTGGGAGATAAAGATGTTTACTGTGAGGGAAGATGGAGGGTGAACGTTCATAGTTGCATAGGGTCACAACAAAGTAGTAGCACGGGGTCGGCGGCAGCGAGCTGTGACGGAGAAGGAGAAGTGAGGCCGTAAGGGTGAGAGTGTGAGGCTTAGGGTTTCTGAATTCTAAATTTCTTATTATATATATAAGGGTAGTTTTGTAATTTGTGATATCAGAGCGAGGGCGGGGGCGGGGGCGGGTATCATCAATACCAAACCCGCCCCGTCCCCGAATTTACATTGCGGGGAAAACCTGAACCCGATAAATATGATTTTTCCCCATTAAAATCGGGACGGGTCCGGACGGGTACCCACGGGTTCGGGTCACGTTGCCATGTCTACATGCATCATTCTAAGCATTATAGGTTGACTGTGGAATGTATTTGGATGATTATCCTTGTTTGTTGCGTGATGAAATGATTTGGTGTTGTGATGATATTGTGATGTTTTGGATTGCCTTCTCTAACTACTGTTTTGTTTGTACCGTGTGGATTGGTACTTGTAATGATCGCAAACCTTCGTTCGTGTGAGTAGAAGGACAGCATTAGGTGACTTGGAGGAAGATCTCTTTTTGGTTCGAGCCGTCAAGCCGTTGTGATGACGATGGATCAGATTTCAGAAAAGAGTTGTGTTTTGATAGTCAACTATTCCGTAGATTAGTCTCTTGTTTTCTTTTGAAGAACTTGTACATTTTAGATGTGGATACTTGTAAATACAACTAAATTATGTTTTTACATGTGAATGAATTGCGATGTTTAAATGCACTTTTATTTATGTATTTGCTTCATGGTGATGAATATTTATTTACGAAAAACTTATTACCATTTTCATAATCAATTATAAGGGATTTTCATTAAAATCTGTTATCAGAGTAATTAAGAGTTAGTGATACAGTAGCGACGAGGTGGGTCGTTACAAAAAACGTAGTTTTTCTTGAAAAACCAGCACACAGCAGGGACTGGCAGATATCTCCATAATTGGGCTCCCTGGCCCCCAACTATGGTATGAAAACTATAACCAAAGAATAAACTCCCCTTACCTAACTAGGAGTTCTCCCTGTTACAGCCTAGTGGTGTTGTTTTGTGATCCTTCGACTACGCGTGTTTGTTCGAACACAGAACTCTATATACCAAATCGAAAATAATTTAGTATAAATTTCAAAAACAAGGTCAATGTTAACAGTTGGGGTCAAATACCCACTCAAATCAAAAAGGGCTAAACGGTGTTTTGGGTTGTTATATCAAAAGACATCATTTTGAAGTTCCAATCACACCAATGTGACCGGGACTCAACAAAGATCACAGAAATGACATCAATTTCATAAAAAGGAGAATTTTACAACATCTCATCTTCAAAAGGTTTTCAAAGGAAGTGTAAAAGTCCCAACAACAGTACCAAAAACACAAGAGACACTAAGAGAAGCTTAAAATAGCTAGGAGAAGACAAAGGAAACCAAGGTTACCTCAAAGAAACTAAGAAAGAAGGATTTGGAGGCTCCATTCTCTACCGAAACTTTGAGAGGAGTTTCAAAGATTTCGCTCCGATTACGAGGTTCTTCTCCGTACCGTGGTCCCGTGGCATGTAGCGGCGGCTCGTGGTGGTTGATGGTGGTCGTGGGTGGTGGAGAGGGAGAAGGAGAGAGAAAATCATGATTTCAGCGCTGCTGGATGTATTTATAACCTGAGTGCCTCGCTCAGCACACCCTTCCTCGCTCAGCATGACAGCAGATTTCGCTCAGCGCGACCTTCCTCGCTCAGCGTGACTGCATGTCTCACTCAGTGCGACCCATCTCGCTCAGCGTAATTTCCTCTCTGTCTGGAAATATCTGGGAATTGCACTCAGCGCGACTTGTCTCGTTCAGCGCATTGGTCTCGCTTAGCGCAACATCAAAAGTCCTTATTTTGAGGATCTCAATGGTCAGAATATGCAGAGATGAGTTGGGGAACTACTGTCCAAATTTGATAACGATCCAACAGTTAACGAATCCGCAATGGTAGTTTTACCGAAGCAAGTTATGGGTCGAACTATCACTCACGTATCACAACCATAAATCAAACAAATTTCGCACAACTTAACATACATATCAAGCAATTGCATTAGGGTAAAATACACAATAACTCAACCAGTCTAAATTAATCAAATAATCAAATGACACAACAATCACATCAAACATCTATTTCAATTATTGAAATTTCAGAGTGTTACAATGTCTACTCCCTAAATGGTGAAGAGCCATGACGCCACTATGTTATGCATTTTTTAGCAGACAGATGAGAAGTGCTGCCATATTTATGGCATTATTCAAACTTCTTCACATACTCTGTGTAGTCTTTTCTCATTGTCGACCATTAGTAGTCGGCTCTGAGGACTAGGGTTGTCACTGATCAAGATATTGAGTGCATTCTGCATATTCCTCTATGCATCTCATTCATTGTATACTCATCTTGATCTCGAGTTAGACACTTCAATAAATGGGCAATAAGACCTCTTATATACTAGTCTTCTCCCTCTATCACATAATAACTAGCATTCTTTTTGAGACTTTTTGCCACTACTAGTTTTTCTAGGAGAGATCCTTTCTCTAGAAAGTTCCAAATTTCCGTTATCCATTCTTGGTTGACAAGAGTTACACTCACCACAACCTTGTTTAGCCTTGGTTCTAAGATTTCTTCTTGGTTGATTGTTTTATATTGGCCCTTCTTTTTGGTTCTAGTAAGCTTTGATAACAAGTTGGCTTGCTCATTGTTTTCTCTTACGATATGTCGAAGCTGGAACTTAGTGAAATTGACCTGAGTAGCAATTGTTGGATTTAGGGGGAGCTGCTTAAGGAGAAATTGGTTTTGAGCTTTCAACATGCAAGAGACAACTTGAAGACAAATTGAGTATTAAAATTGTGTAAGAGAAAAGCAATCATGGTGATCCAAGTGCATACCATTCATTCATTGCATAATCAACTACTTAAGTCAACTAAAATCAATAAGTATTATCAAATCAACCAAGAACTTTAAACAATTCAAAGTTTTTAAGTAAAAGTGATTTTCACTGTAATAATCGATTACAGTAAGCACATAATCGATTATTTTGTTCTTCGTTGAAACTGAAAAACATTTTAGGAACACTTTAATCGATTACCATATCGTTTTAATCGATTATACTTCTGTTTTGAAAAACTATGCTGCACTGGCTTAATCGATTACCAGGGTTCGTAATCGATTATCTAAGCTTGTTGAAAATATGTTAGAACTGGTTTAATCGATTACCAGGAACTGTAATCGATTAAATAAGCTTTGAGAAAAATATGCTAAGACTGGAATAATCGATTACAGATCGAGATAATCGATTATATTGCTCATGATTCAAACCCAGAAAAGCTATGAACGTTTTAATCGATTATAATATAAATGTAATCGATTACACAATCACTTTAATCGATTATTAGTGCATTTTAATCGATTACTTGCGGTTAAAAAAGTCTGTTATAAATAGAACCCATGCTCAGCTGCTTTTGTAACTTTTGTGGAATATACCCATTCGATATTTTTGAGCAAAAACAGTCTTCTGAGCTTTCACAACATATTTTCTAAGAGTTTGATTCAGTCATGCTTCATGTTGCATTGATCATGTGAAAATAAGTCATTCTTGAAGCATACAACCATTTCAAGATTAAGGAAAGCTATGTTTCTTGTGTTTTAAAGATTCAACCTGTTCTGGTAAACTCATTTGCATTTCATACCTTGGATCATCAGGTTGTCTCTCTCCTTAATCTGGATGTAAATTTCGTTTTGTAAATTTGTATTGTATTTTGCTATTGTAATTGAGTTCTTGTTTGCAACTAGAGAAAGGGGTTCTCTAGGTGGAAGAACTGAGTAGTGTTCTCAGGTTCTTGTCTCTTGTAATCTAATAGGGTTTTAGATTTCTGTGCTTTATCTAGGGTTGATAAAGGAAGACTTTGTGATTGCTTGTAAGAACAGAAATTAAATAGTGGAACTTCACTCTAGTGTTGAGTGGAAAAAACTAGATGTAGCTTCATAGTGTTTGAAGTGAACCAGTATAAATTGCTTGTGTTGTTTCTGAATCTATTCTTCTAATATTGATTGTATCTTGATTCATTTGCTTGTATTGAAAAATCAGTTTTGATTCATTGAATCCTAAGGGGCTGAGTTGATTGATTGAATAAAGTTTCTTGGTTTTGAAATGTGATAAAGATCCTTTTAGAAACTCTGATTTGAATTAAAGAATTTTGATTTACCAAGGTCTAACCAATTCACCCCCCCTCTTGGTTAAGTGTGAAGTATTCATATCATTTTCAGCAATGTGATAGTACCTTGTCAAACTAGTAATCTTATTATGGTTTCCAATTTTAAAAAAAAAATATGTTTTTAAAGTTTATACCAAGAACAAATTTCACATTAAGTATAAAACGAGTATTCTGATTGTAATACACAATTCAAACAAATATGATTAACTTTTGATGACAAACAGAAAATAAGACCTGAACCAACAACATTATGAATAATTAATATAATTTAATAACAAAAATATAAACAATAGATCGAGAACAACACAAAAAAGAAAGTGTCATCGACAAAAGATGTTATCGAAAAAATAATGAGTTGTAGAAAGTAGAGGAGATGAGAATCAGAATAAAAAATAAAAACAAAAAATAAAAAGGAACATACATGTTTCCATTGAACCAATAAGACATAACTTCGACAAAGATGATATACAAGAAATGTGTAAATATTCATAAACGAATAAAAAAATGATATATTCTTACCTATTTATAAAAAAAATAGAAATAACTGATCTTCATACTAATTGTGCCCTATTTCTTTTTGAATAAGATTAAACCATCTTGATAACTGCTTTTAAACCCTCAAATAGTTATTATCGATCCATAAATTTTCGAACATGTTTCGAGAATTCATTCCAACATATAAACACTTTAAAGGAATAATTGAACTCATCCTTTCAATCTTACATATTTCTCTTTTAGATATTCATACTTTAGTCGAATCTATATTTTCAATTATACAAGATAGGTCTTTCTTGTTGCATAATAAACATTAATGGAAAGAAATACAATCAAGAACAACTTAAAATTCATTCGAATGACCCTAATATTAGTACCGAGCAATTACACAACAATCGAGAAAACAGAAAGAAAAAAATGGAAGGAAAATAACACAATCTTTACCATGGTTCAACCAATGTGATTTACGTCCAATTTTTCTCTATATTCTCCTCACACACTCGTTACAATGCACTCAGATTACAAGGAAATATATAAACTTCAAAATCCTAAATACCGTAGTTATTCATGAGCTCAAGCCCAAACTACAAATAATAAACCTCCGGCCCACAACAGTACCAGGCCTGGAAAAGCCCATGGGCCTACAAGCGAGTTATCTTTTGAAGACGAAATATGAGTCATTTCCAACACCTAACACTAATACTAAAGACATTTCCTTTTTCAAATGTCTAGTTGTTAAAGTGACACTTATAAATTACATTACATCAATCTTTGAAGATGAAAGAGAGCCAAAACAATAAGATACTAATAACAGAAATTCAACAAAGATATAGAAATAAGTGCAAATTAGAATGATTAAATTCCATCATATACTCATTAAAGATCTCTCGACAGATAAAAAAAACGTTAGAGAACTAAAGCTGAGCCTATTATGTCCTCATTGAATCCATCATACACTCTCTGCAGACAAGGGTTTACAACATCCAACAGAAGAATTAAAGATTATCATAGGACTTCTCCAACCAGCTAATATCATCAACTTATATATTCATTACTAATTGATGTAACTTGTTAATTAGTAAAAAGACAACGAACTTGTACAACATACATTTTACATATTAAAAGAAAATGGGCTAATAATAACAATGACAAGACATTCATTTGCACAATATCTGGCAAGCAACCAAGCAATAATTTAAAGGTTTTAGTAGTAAATAAATAAAAAGATTAGTCAAACTACCCAGGAACAAAGAAAATGAACTAAGCCCCTTATCATAGTAGATAATGAAGGAAAAATAGGGAGATGATGGTGGATTCGTGGAAGATTCTTCTCACATCATCTTTGTAATTTCTTCAATCCTGTTTTACCTATTGTTATACTTTGACACTGTAATAGGTAGCATATCTGATATGGTAGTTTGAACCACAAAATCAATTCTATTTCCAAATCTTTACAGATTTGTCATGACTGGCAGAAGCAACCATTCCTGTAAGCGGTGACTGTGCTAGAGCAGATATCACACACTCGTGAGCTGGAATTGTCATACATTTATTCTCAGCCATGTTCCATAGTTCCAATGACTGCAAAGCATGAATGAATCAAATGAAAACATGTTTTCAATCAATGATATATTGCAAAACATGTTCCAATAAGTCAACCAATGTATTTAAGATGTCTCCAATGAAGTATTAGAAAATAGAGGATGGTTTTTTCTGAGAGCATCCAAATACAAAACCAGATCAAAATTTACTTTAATCCTATGCATTAATTCAATAATGTTGCTTTAGTCCTCTCTGGATTCTAGAGTTAACCTCTACCCACCTGTTGCAATCATACTTTCCTTATCTTTTCAGTTGCCATTTTATGTACGATCAGGCCTCTAACCTGAATTTCCTTGTTCGTTCCAATTTATCTTCAATGTCACAATGTTTGTATAGTTTTTTACCCAGTTCTGACCAGTGCGGCCAAGGCACCACCCTGGCGGATTTTTTGCCAAACATCATAGCCAATTTTGGGAAGGGAGGTCCGCCATGGTGTTGACAGTTGTATGTAAATTTAAATTTAAAATACGGATCCTAGAAGATTTAGGTAGTTAAAAATCAAATCTGATTTGATTCTATTCTCCTTTATTCTAAGAGATTTAGTTAGTTGATATCAAGATCAGATTATGCAGATCTGAGTTGATTCTCCTTTATTTTCCTATTTTTGCATTTATTTTGCAAACCGGGTGATCTATATAAATCCCTCATGTAATTTTCATCAACTTAGAAAAAACTAAAATCAGTTTCTTCTCCTAAAATTACATGTTGATTCTGATCAAGGGACCTATGGGTTATGGGCTATACAATATTTGTTAACAAGCAAGGGTATCAGTGTCAAAGTGACCATACAATGTTTGTGAAATATTCAATATCAACAGCACCTTTAATCCAAGTTAATTGGGATCGGTGGTAGATAAACCCAATGATACATCGGAAAAAAAATGACAAAGAAAGAGAAAGGGAGAGGGGAAAAAAAAGTGAAAATAAGACAAAAGAGATAAAAAAAAAGCTAAAATAAAAGAGGAGTGAAAGGAGAAAGGGAGAAATAAAGAGGAAAAGAACTAAAAAAGGGAACGACTGAAATACTAATGGGTTTAACCCTCCACTAAGCTTATAGCTTTTCTCCACGCCGTCCTAAGATATACCATCCGCCAATTTATATCCCACTCCATTAAGTCTTGTTTAACTACCTTTTCCCAGGTAAGTTTCGATCGACCTCTACCTCTCTTTTTGTCGAGCTCTTGGTAACAAACTCTTGTTCTTACAAGAGCATCCAGTGGTCATCTCATAACGTACCCAAACTATCTCAATCTATGTTCCCTTATCTTTTCACTCACCGGTACTACTGCTATCTCAATCTATGGTTATATTAATTGTTATGTGGATGACATTGTGATTACTGGAGATGATTTCAATGAAATAAATAAGTTGAAAGGTTCTCTAGCAACTGAGTTTGAGATTAAAGACCTTGGGTCCTTCAAATATTTTTTGGGGATGAAGGCTGCAAGATCAAAGAAAGGAATTGTTGTCACAAAGAAAATATATTTTGGATCTTCTCAAAGACAAAGGGATGATGGGTTGCAGGCCAGCTGAAACTCCTATAGATCCTGACAGAAAACTTGGAAGTGAAGAAAAAGGAGGTAATTGATACTTTGCAGTAACTTTAGTGAGTCAATTCATGCACTAACCACATGAACACCTTGAGGCCGCTTACAAGATTTTAAGATATTTAAAAAATGCTCCACGAAAAAGACTGTGTTTTAAAACTGGGCAGCAAGGCATCAAAGTTGTTGGAAAAACTGCCATAATTGCGGACATTTTCTTATCTCCAGAACACATTTTCTTTAGTGATGTGGTCCAGTTTCTATCATATGTCCTCTTCTTTCACAAACTTAACAAAGTATAATGCCCTTCAATTTAGTTCTCACAGCTTGATAACCCCCAAAAAAAGAAAATTAGTAAGCACACAAAGCTTGTTGTAAAGAAAACAAGAGAAACTTAGGTAGACACAAACCTAACAAATCATTCTTAGGTACAACCAATAAGAATTTTACACCTAATAAAATAAAATAAATAAAAAATCAGAATGTCAATTAAAATTAAATTTAATTTTTTGTGTTTTTTTTCAATCTTCTTGATTTTTTGCTAAATTGCATTGAAATTGAAATATATAAGGATTATAATTCAATTTAGAATATATAATTTAAATTTCAAAATAATATATTTTGGTGTTAAATTGTAGAGTATTTTATTTTAAATAATAAATTTTTAAGTCAAACAAAGCACGTTGACTTCATAAAATCAAATTTCTATGAAAATTTTTTGACTTACCTTCAACATTAATAGAAAACATCAATATTATATATTAACAAAATAATTTTAAAGAAAGTTTTATTTCAATTTATTGTTATTATAATTAATTTATTTAAATTAGGTGTTTAATTGTTTCTATAATTTAAATTATGTATTCCTTTATAATTTTGTTTGTGTACTTGATTAAACTTTTTCTTATCATAAAAAAGAAAATATTACTAATATACTTTATAAAATATTTTTGGCATATTTTTATATTGGTAAAAATTTATCATAAGGGACAAAATTTTGTAGATTTTATTTTGTTATTTAAGAAATTTTGCTTATAACCTGTATCTTTAATTTAGCAAACAATATGGAAGATTAGAAGTAAAAAATAAAAAAATCAAATTTAATTTTACTTGACATTCTGATTTTTTATTTATTTTATTTTGTCAGTTGTGAAATTCTTATTGGTTGTACATAAGAATGATGTGTTAGTTTATGTCTACCTAAGAGTTTCTCAAGAAAACAAACAGACAAATATATATATCTATATCTATATATACACATATATAAAGCAAATGAAACAATAAAAAGAGCAAAAAGGTATAAGTATAACATACAAGTAAAACATAGCTTGATGTGTACAAATATACCTGATATCCTCCAATAACCAAAAGAGTGGAGTAGCTTGGGTGAAAAACACAAGAATGAAACATGTTTCCACTGGAATTAAGTTCATGAATGCACTCCCCTGAGGCAAGTGACCACACTTTGACAGATTCTTGACTGACAGATGCCAAGTAATCTCCATTTGTATCCCAACAGACACAGTGTACCTCGGCAGAGTGTCCCTAGAAATACATTAAATTATAATTATAACAAGATATTATAATGAAAAAAATAGGGAACAAGAATTATTTTCTTTAGATTTCTTTAGTTTGGTGCCCTTGTTTACACCTGTAACGTGTGCATCTGCCTGTCAGTCTCAACATCAAAGAGAGACACAACACTGCCACTTGCTGCAGCCAGAAGGTGACCAAGCCTTGGCTGAAATCTCACCTGTGTAGATCCTCCCTGCTTGATTAATTTAATATGGTTCAGAATAGAGAATAAGCCTAATTTCATAATATCTTGGTAAATAAAGTAAATTTTGTAAGTGACCTTAAACACACGAGTGGAAGAATATTGACTAAGACTCCAGAAGCGAATCTCATTGTTATTGTCACAAGAACAGAAAAGTTCAGTTTTCTTTGGGTGGAAATCAAGGGACACCACATGTGAAATATGACCGCTATATGTATGTAATGGGAAGGTTGGCTGCAATAGTAATAGTCAAAGGTAAGTCGCAATATATTTAATAAAGAGTAACGAATATCCCTTTCATAAAAAGTTTTATCCATGGGGCAAAAATTAAAACTTCTAAAGGACAACCCAATATACAACAATAACAATAATCAAACCAGATCCTACTAAGTGGTTAATTCTTATTTTGGACTAGGAGTTCAAACTTCAATCTTTTGGAAAAGTGGCAACCACATGACTAAGCCATTAATCTAATGGCCAAAGAAGAGCTCCAACTTCCAAAATATAACTTTCCAAAAATAGGCCTTCTTTATTACCAAATTTCCAAGTTTACTAATCATGGGTCAAAAACAGAGGTTTTAGTGAAAGCTGTTGTTGGAAGGTCCCACATCACCTACCTCAATTTTTGGTGTGCAAGTTATATATCTGTTGGACAACTTCATTTAATACTAATTGGTTTTAAGATGAAATCTAACATGATATTAGAACCTATAACCCATCTTGGTAATTCGCCTAATTGCTTGTTCTAGCAAGCATTGTGCATTTTGGCTTGCACACATATCTCTTATTTAGTTAGGCTAAAATATGTTTTAGGTCCCTTATAAATTAGCGAATTTTATTTTGGGTCCCTAATAAAAAAAATTGTGTTGAGTCTCTAATAAAACAAATTTTGTTTTTGGTCCTTGATATTTTATTTTAGTCCTTGGTAAATTAGTGAATTTTGTTTTGGGTCCCTAATAAATTTTGTTTTATTAAAAAAAATTACTAATTTATCAGGACCTAAAACATAGTTTAGCCATTTAGTTATTTACAGTATAATTAGAATCAACCAACAAGCTAATCACTAACCAATTTTAGTAGTCACCATAATTACAATCAACTAACTATTATCATCATCATCAACAACACCTTCAACCCAAACTAATTGGGGTTGGTGGTATAGATAAACCAAATGATAGATACGAGAAGGTTGGAAAAAAAAGGAAAGGAGGGGGGAGATGAAGAGGAAGTGACTAAAAAGGGACCATCTGGAACATAGAGATAACAATGAATCTAATCCTCCACCAAATTTATATTTTTTCTCCATTCCGTCCTAATACATATCATCCGCCAATCTATATTTCACTCCACTAAGTATTGTTTAACTACATTTTCCCAGGTAAGTTTCGATCTACCTCTACCTCTCTCTGTGTCGACCTTTTGGTAACAAATATTTGTTCTTACGGGAACATCCAAGAGTCGTCTCATTACGTACCCAAACCACCTCAATCTATATTCCTTCATCTTTTCACTCACTGGTACTACTGCTACCAGTGTTGTTAAAATCGCGAGTCAGATCGTAAAATCGTACGATTTTACGATCCTCGCGGCATAGGGCGATCTGGATCGAGGCTAAGATCGCTGGCAAGCGAAATCGCAGTGGGATCGTGGGATCTTTGATCCCCAACGATCCGACTTGAGTGCCGCGACCCAGGTTTGTTTCACGGTGACTGCCCTTGCTGCGCCGCGAGCTCCGCTTCTGCCCGACGACCTCAGCTGCTGTCGCAATCTTCCCTCTGCTGTCGCCGGTACCTCCCAGTAGGAGACGCCGTCGCGATACCACTGGGTCTTCTTGCTAGGGTCACCCGCCTGTTCCCTCCACATGTCCTCGAGGGTGTTGAATTCACGGCCATCGGAATCTAAGCTGGCGGGGTCCATGCAGCTTATTTTCCAGTCAGAGGGGAAAGAGAAAGAAGAATAGTACGAAGCAGAAGCAAAAGCAGAAGCAGTGAGTCCCAAAGTGCTAGTGCGACTGCGAGTGAGAAATAGATGTTGGAGGGAGTGGGTCTAATCTGCTTTCTGTACCTACTTTTTTTCTTTCTGCAGTTTCATATTGTAGAATATTCTAGAATATTAGAATTAGTTGTGGAATATTCTAGAGTATTAGAATTAGTTGTTGAATATTCTAGAGTATTAGAATTAGTTGTTGAATATTCTAGAGTATTAGAATTAGTTGTATATAATGAACCATTTGGGTTTCAATCTGAATGAGAATGAAAAAGAGTATTCATATTACAATACATATTATATTTTTGAAATGGGCTTTTGAGTTTTAATTTAGATAGTTGCTATTTACAGTCTTTCCGTACCCACTTTTTTCTTTCTGCAGTTTCATAGTAGGATCTCGATCCGATTTTACGATCCTCGATTTACGATCTTCCATCCCCCCTCCCGATGCTAGGTAAAATCTCGATTTTAACAACCTTGACTACTACCTTTCGTCGAATATTTTCATTTCTTATCTTATCCATCTTCATATAAACACACATCCACTAGCATCATTTTATGTTCACGTTGTCTATTTACTGGCCAACATTCAGCTCCACATAACATTGCAGGTCTTACAGTTGTTCTATAAAATTTTCCTTTTAGCTTAAAGGGGATTTTGCGATCACACAATAACCCAGATACACTTTGCCATTTCATCCACCCTACTTTGATTCTATGATTTACATCCTCATCAATCTCTCCACCTTTTTGCAAAATTGATCCCAAGTATCTAAAAGTATTTTTCTTGGGTACCTCTTGACCAAGTAGATAGGATAAATAGTTTAACTACGAATAAATAGGATCAAGGTCCATAATTTTGGATACAAGAACTAATGAATTACATTTTGCTATGAATCTGTTGGAGGTAGGCCAACATAGACAAATAATTACAATCAAGACGAATGATCCCCAAGGTTTAAATGATTATAGGCCTATTTCACTAATAGGCTGCATGTATAAAATTGTGGCCAAGGTGCTGTCTACAAGATTGAAGAAGGTGCTGACTTTTCTCATTGATCACCGGCAATTTGCTTTAATTGAAGGGAGGCACTTGCTGCATAGTGTGCTTATAGCAAATAAGGTGGTTGATGAGGCAAAAAGGAACAATAGAAGCTGTCTTGTTTTCAAAGTCGATTATGAAAAGGCATATGACTCAGTAAGCTGAGATTTTCTTTCATATATGAAGCGGATGGGGTTCAGCTCTAAGTGGATTAATTGGATTGAAGGTTGCTTGAAATCAGCCTCTATTTCCATATTGGTTAATGGGAGCTCAACTGCTGAGTTCATTCCCCAACGTGGCCTCAGGCAAGGAGACCCTCTTGCCCCATTCCTATTCAACATTGTAGCAGAGGGCCTAACTGGACTAATGAGAGAAGCACAACAAAAGAATTTTTTTGATGGCTATAAGATTGGGAAGAAAAATGTGGACATCAGCATCTTACAGTATGCAGATGATACCATTTTCTTTGGGACAGCAACAGTAAAAAATGTTAGAGCCATTAAGGTGATGTTGAGGAGCTTTGAATTGGTGTCGGGTCTGAAAATGAACTTTGCTAAGAGTAGATTTGGGGTGTTTGGAATGAATGAACAGTGGATTAACAATGCTGCCACTTACCTAAACTGTAGAGCGTTGTCGATATCCTTTTTGTATTTGGGCGTTCCTATTGGGGCAAATCCAAGACGTTTTGAGACATGGGATTCCTTAGTCAAAAAATGAGCGAAAATTGTCTAAATGGAAACAAAAATACCTCTCTTTCGGGGGAAGGGTGACTTTGATAAAGTCAGTCCTAAACTCGATCCCCATCTTTTTATTTTCTTTTTTCAGGGTGCCGAAGAAGGTGGTAACTAGACTAGTGAGGCTTCAAAGGAGGTTTTTGTGAGGATGAAGTGTTGATCAGAAAAAGATTGCATGGGTAAGCTGGGAATTTGGTCTGCCAACCAAAGGAGTTAGGGGGTTTGGGAATCAAGGACTTAGCGAAGTTTAATCATGCCTTACTTGGGAAATGGTGTTGGAATATGTTTCACCATCAAGATGAATTGTGGGCACAAGTGCTAGACTCAAAATATGGAGTTAGGAGGAATTTGGAAGTGTCAAGAAGGTCTGTTAGCGAATCCATTTGGTGGAGGGACCTCAGCTCAATATGCAACTTGAATGAGGAGGGGAGTTGGCTCAAAAGAGGGACAAGATGGAATTTGGATTGTGGTTCAAAGGTGCTGTTTTGGGAAGATGATTGGAAGGACAACGGGGTGTCATTGAAGGAGAAGTATCCAAGACTGTATTTGATTTCTCATCAACAACAGCACTATATCCAACAAATGGGTATATCATCACAATCATGATGGGAATTGCAGCTGCGTTGGAGAAGTTTTTTTATGGAAGGAGAGGTAGAATCAGCTGTAAAAATTTTAGAAGATATACAGGACCTGGTTCTACAAGTACAGCAACAAGATACTTGCAGGTGGGAGGCTGATTTGAGTGGAAAATATTCAGTGAGGAGTGCTTACAGGCTTATTAATAGGGAATTGACAATCCAGAATCAGGATGATGTGTTCAAGGCTTTATGGAAAATAAAAATCCCTAGTAATATCTCATGCTTTGCTTGGAGATTGATTAGGGATAGATTGCCCACTAAGAAGAACTTACGTAGAAGGAATATGGAACTCGATGATGTAAACTGTCCTTTTTGTAGGATCAGTGATGACGATGCGTCTCACTTATTTTCAGCTGTGATAGAATTTTGCCGCTATGGTGGGAATCAATGTCATGGATAAATATAGTAGGGGTATCTTCGATATCTCCGAAAGAACATTTCCGTCAATACTCCTACTACTACTGCAATGGAATCAGAATTCAGAGATGGCAGACTTGGTGAATAGCTTTGACTTGGAGTATTTGGCACCATAGAAACAGAATCATCTTCCACAATGAGAGTTTCAATGGCCATAAACTGATGGACAACGCGCTATTTCTTTACTGGACTTGGCTAAAAAATTTGGAGAAAGGATTTGACATTCCTTTCCAATATTGGTCTACTAATATTGGGGAGGCTTTTGTAATCAGGGGAGGGCTTAGCATATAGTTTTCTTTTCCTTCCTTTCTGTGTGGGAGTGATACACATATAGTGAAACAGGTATACATTCGTAGGAAGGGCTTAGCAATGCTTCAGTTAGTTAGTGATGAGCTGGCTGATTAGTTACAATTTATAGAAACAGTTATTCTGTTAGGTTGGAGTGGAGTTGTTTCAATAGTGGAAAATAACAGATTGGGGAAAGAGGGAGGAGGTTAGGAAGGACTTCAAGGGAAGCTCCTGGTATTGATTCCAAGGGGAATCAATTTAGATAGGAAATATCTGTAAACATTGTTATCGTGGCCTATTAATAGAATAAGAGGAAATTCAGAGAATTGTAGTGAACAATATTCGATATATTCACTGTTTGTGATAATTGTTCTGCAGATTGACAAAGGAAGCATCGCCAAGGAGGCCAGGTCCTATCAACCTGGTATCAGACGATTGGTTCCTGTAGGTGTGGATGAGAACGAGAATGGAGGCTGTGAATGCGATAATGGATGGCCTGGAACAGGGATTGCGTTCGGTAGAGAATCAGATGGCTCGCATGGGAGAATCCATGGACGAAACGAAGCAGTTTATGGAAGAAATTAAACAGCATTTCATAGCCGCTGATAAGAACACCAATGGTGGTTCATCGAATGGGAGAGATGATTTTGGATACTCACATTCGAGAGAGAATTGAGATGAGAATTATCGGAGGGAGAGTGTGTTTCCGATTCGACGAATTGAGGCACCGATTTTTAGTGAGGAAGATCCAAAAGGTTGGCTGTCTCAAATGGAGCGATATTTTGGGATAAATAGGATTGAAGATAGAGAGAAATTATCGATGGTAACGCTGTGCATGGAAGGAGCAGCACTCAAATGGCTGCAATACCGGGAAAGAACGGGGACATTCGAAGATTGGAGAGATTTTCGGAAGGAATTCTTGAGGCGGTTTGGGTCGCACCAAAGAAACTCGCCGGAGGAGGAATTGAAAAATTTGAAACAATGGTCCACTGTAAAGGAGTACCGAGGAAGGTTTGAGGGTCTGGTGACAAAGGTAGATGAAGCCTCACCAACATGGTTAATGGCCATGTTTCGAGCTGGACTAAGTGGGCCGATACGGGCCGAACTGCACATGCACCAACCAGGAACATTAGAAGAAATAATGGGACTGGCCCAAAGTATCGAAGAAAAGAATGAGGCCTTATCTGAAACGTGGGGAGGGAGGGCCCAAACTGGAAATAAAACTCAGTATGGAAATGCAAGCGCTAGTGGGGCACGTGCGGCAATACAACCAATTTGGGGCTCAATTAAAAAGCCTATTCCAAGCCATTCGGGGTCAGGGTCAAATACGACGGGGTTATCAAACCCGACGGAGTCTGCAACGGCGGGGTTGACTACGGCAACGGCGGGATTGATTACCAAGCCGTTCAAGAGATTGTCTCCAGCAGAATTTCAGGCGAAGAGAGATTTAGGAATTTGTGCTCGTTGTGATGGGAAATGGGAGAAAAATCACAACTGTAAATATCGTGAGTTGCGGTTGTTGGTGGTGCATGAAGGGGAAGAAGACTAGACGACAGAAGTGGAAGGCGAGGCAGACGGGGTCACGGTGGAAGTTCTGTCGGAGGAACAAATTGAACTTTCCTCTCATTCTGTAAGGGGATTCAATTCTCCTAGAACCATGAAGCTGTACGCAGATTTGCAGTCGCGACAGGTGGTGGTGTTGATTGACGGTGGAGCCACTCATAGTTTCATAAACTCAGCGCTGGTGCAAGAGTTACAAATACCAGTGAGTGAGAAGCCGTTTAGTGTCACCTTGGGCGATGGTACGATGATGCACGGTAAGGGTGTGTGTCAAGCAGTGACTTTGAAGATGGGGGCAGTCGAGTTTGTTCACGATTTCCTGGAGTTTAAGTTGGGAAATGTGGATGTGATTTTAGGAGTTAATTGGCTGTCAAAGTTGGGAGAAGTGCGGTGTAATTACAAAACGCAGGAGATGAAATTTTCCTATGATCAGCAAATGGTGAAGCTAGAGGGGAATCCATCTTTGGTGCAGAAGGGAGCTTTACTTAAAAATCTGTGCCAAGCAATGGAGAAAGGAGGTATGGGTTTTTTGATTGAGGTGGCGGCGTTAGATGGGGAAACTCACAGTTCAAAGGTGTTGGTGACATCTGAAGTTGAGGACATTCTGAAGTACTTTCCTTCGGTGTTCAATGATAAGCCCCCACTGCCACCACAGAGGTGGCATGACCACGCTATCCGTCTGAAACCAGGAGTTGTTCCACCAAATTTGAGACCTTACCGATATCCTCATGCTCAGAAGAATGAGATAGAAAAACTGGTGCAGGAAATGCTGTTTGCTGGAATTATTCGACCGAGTAGAAGCCCTTACAGAAGTCCAGTGTTGTTGGTGAAGAAGAAAGATGGGAGCTGGAGATTTTGTATCGATTATAGGGCATTGAACAAGGTCACTGTGACTGATAAGTTTCCCATGCCCACTATTAATGAATTATTAGATGAATTGGGTGAATCCAAATACTTCAGCAAGATTGATTTACGCTCTGGGTATCATCAGATTCGTATGCAGGAGGAGGACATTGAGAAGACAGCTTTTCGCACTCATAATGGTCACTACGAATTCTTGGTAATGTCATTCGGATTAACTAATGCCCCGGCTACATTCCAATCTCTTATGAATGATATTTTTTGGGAACATTTGAGAAGATTTATTTTGGTATTTTTTGATGACATCCTTGTCTATAGTACTACTTGGGAGACTCATCTAGAGCATTAAGCATAACTCTATGCTTGCTGTCTGAACATGGCATGATTGTGCAAAAGAAGAAATGCCTTTTTGCGGTTCAGCAGTTGGAATATTTGGGACACATTGTTTCAAATAAGGGGGTATCAGCAGATCCGAAAAAAATAGAGGCAATGATTGCATGGCCTTTACCACAGAATGTGAAGGAGTTAAGAGAATTTTTGGGGTTGACCAGGTACTATAGAAAATTTGTGAAGGGATATGGTTCCATAGCAGCACCCTTGACACGGTTACTTAAGAAGAATGCATTCCTATGGGACCAAGAAGCAACAGAGGCCTTTGAACGGTTGAAGACAGCCATGAGTTCAGTTCCGGTGTTAGCCAATCCCCGTTTTGACTGTGAATTTTGTGTGGAGACAGATGCATCATCCACTGGCTTAGGCGCTGTGCTGATGCAGAATGGAAAACCTGTTGCTTTCATCAGTCACACGTTGTCCCTAAGAGCTAGGACTAAATCAGTATATGAACGTGAATTAATGGCAATCGTGCTAGCCCTGCAGAAGTGAAGACATTATTTGTTGGGGAGGAAGTTCAAGGTGCATACGGATCAGCGAAGTTTGCGGTTTTTATTGGAGCAGAAAGTACTCAATTCGGAGCAGTAGAAATGGTTGGTAAAATTAATGGGGTTTGACTTTGAATTGGAGTATAAGCCGGGATTGGAGAATAAGGCTGCAGATGCTCTCTCTAGAATGCCGATTTTGCCTACTGAGCTTTCAGCTGAGTATGGGAGCATGGCCAGAAGGTGATGTAGTGGCTCAGGAAACGGCGGCTGATCCAAAGTATCAGTCTATAATTCAGGCCTTGCTGCAGGACCCTCTTAGTCAGCACCCTTATTCGCTGTTACAGGGTGCTTTGATGTAAAAAATCGATTGGTTTTATCCAAGTCTTCTGTTTTCATCCCACGTTTTATGCAGGAATTTCACGCGTCAGCGTTTGGAGGTCATTCGGGAGTTTTAAGGACATATAAGCAGATAGCAGCAGTGCTATATTGGGTGGGGATGAAACCTATGGTGCAGAAATATGTAGCCGCTTGTGATGTGTGTCAGCGGAATAAATCTCAGTCATTGAGTCCGGCTGGACTACTGCAGCCTTTGCCTGTACCAGAGCAAGTTTGGGAAGATATTTCCATGGATTTTATTACGGGGTTGCCAAAGACTCGTGGGGCTGATAGTATTCTAGTGGTAGTTGACCGTTTCACTAAGTATTGCCATTTTCTGCCATTATTACATCCATTTACTGCTACTTCAGTGGCAGAATTATTTTGTAGAGAGATAGTTCGGCTCCATGGATTTCCAAAGACGATAGTTTCAGATCGGGATGCTGTATTTTTGAGCAGTTTTTGGTCTGAACTCTTTCGTTTGGTAGGGACTAAATTGAAGTATTCGAGTGCTTATCACCCGCAATCCGATGGTCAAACGGAGGTTGTCAACCACTGTTTGGAGACTTATTTGAGATGTTTCTGTTCGCAGCAGCCTAGGTCTTGGGTGCAGTGGTTAGCATGGGCTGAGTATTGGTTCAATACTACTTTTCATGGTTCAGCTGGCATGACCCGTTTAAGGCGTTGTATGGGCGTGACCCTCCTATTTTGTGGCGTTGGGTAGCTGATGGCACTAAAAATGCTAGCGTAGATGCTCTTTTGCAGTCCAGGAATAATATCTTAAGGGAGCTGAAGCAGAATTTGGTGTTAGCTCAGCAGAACATGAAACAGAGAGCGGACAAACAGAGGCGTGAGGTTCAGTTTGCGGTGGATGACATGGTGTTTTTGAGGCTGAGACCTTACAGATTACGGTCGCTGGCCAGGCGGCCAAACGAGAAGCTTGCACCTTGTTATTACGGGCCATTTCGTATTTTGGCAAAAATTGGAGCTGTTGCTTATCAGTTGGAGTTGCCAGAGGCTGCCCGAATTCATAATGTCTTTCATGTATCTTTGCTGAAGAAAGTAGTGGGTGATCAGGTCATTTCACAGCCCCTGCCGACTTGCTTGAGTGAAGATTTGGAGCTTCAATTACAGCCGGAGCAGTTGCTGCAGTTCAGGTATAATAAGCAGGGAGCTTTAGAGGTACTGATACAGTGGTGCAGTCTGCCAGCCAGTGAGAATTCCTGGGAAAGTTTTGTGGACATGGAAGCGCACTTCCCATCCTTCCACCTTGAGGACAAGGTAAAAGTCCTAGGGGGGGGGGTATTGATACACATATAGTGAAACAGGTATACATTCGTAGGAAGGGCTTAGCAATGCTTCAGTTAGTGATGAGCTGGCTGATTAGTTACAATTTATAGAAACGGTTATTCTGTTAGGTTGGAGTGGAGTTGTTTAAATAGTGGAAAATAACAGATTGGGGAAAGAGGGAGGAGGTTAGGAAGGACTTCAAGGGAAGCTCCTGGTATTGATTCCAAGGGGAATCAATTTAGATAGGCAATATCAGTAAACATTGTTATCGTGGCTTATTAATAGAATAAGAGGAAATTCAGAGAATTGTAGTGAACAATATTCGATATATTCGCTGTTTGTGATAATTGTTCTGCAGATTGACAAAGGAAGCATCGCCAAGGAGGCAAGGTCCTATCAGGGAGCCTAGACTTCAGCCAGATCTTTGGCAACCTAATTCATGTATGTATTCATGTATTAGGCTGCCATAGGTCTGCAATTGTGTTGCTAGGTTTGTTAATGTATCAGTACTACTTGTTCTCTGCTTTCTTTTATATATATATATATATATATATATATATATATATATATATAC
>QARZ01040776.1:56778-71712 GCA_013407115.1 Glycine latifolia | reverse complement strand
TATATATATATATATATATATATATATATATATATATATACATACTATTTTTGCTGATAAAAAAACAATCTCTTTTAGTTGTTGACTAAGCAACCTGAAAATAAACAACCCTTTCCATGACATAAAATGATATCATGTGTTAGTAACTGTTGAGAAAGAGACTGAGAATAGAGAACATATGTTGAAAACTGTCTCAAGTAAACTATGGACTCAATTAATCAACATCAACATCAACAACACCTTTAACCCAAGTTAATTGGGGTCGGTGGTAGATGAACCCAATGATAAATCGAAAATAAAACAAACGAGAGAAAAAAAAACCTAAAATAAATGAAGGGTGAAAGGAAGAAGGGAGAAAAGAGGAGGAAAATGACTAAAATAAGGGAACGACTGGAACATAGAACTACTAATGAGTTTAACCCTCCACCAAGCTTATAGTTTTTCTCCACTCCGTCCTAAGACATACTATCCGCCAATCTATATCCCACTCCATTAGGTCTTGTCTATGGACTCAATTAATAAAAGGCTAAAATATATTTTCGATCCCTAATAAATACCCAAATTTTGTGTTTGCTTCTTGATAAATTCTTTATTTTCATTGAGTCCCTAATAAACAACAATTTTGTTTTTGGTCCTTGACACTTTTTTTTAGTCCTTGATAAATTAATGAATTTTGTGTTTACTTCCTGATAATTCTTTTTCATTTGTTATTAGTCTTTTTCAAAGGGACTAATAACAAATGAAAACAATTTATGAAGGAGTAAACATAAAATTTGCTAATTTATCAAGAACTAAAAAAAGTGTCAAGGACCAAAAACAATTTTTTTGTTTTTATCAGGAAGCAAAAACTAAGAAAAAAATTATCAGGGAATAAACACAAAATTTGGATATTTATTAGGAATCACAAACATATTTTAGTCCTAATAAAATTACATAATGAATGCAATATATAGATATCAGATAGTTATCACAAGGGAGGAGTTCTACTTATTCCGAGAATATTATTAAACTTCCACTTTTAAGAATATTTTATGTAAACTGAATTGGATAAACCAAATTATTGGATTGAGTTTTAAGTGGATCACGTGTAACAAACTTCAAATAAAAGTTAAAAACTTGTTGATGCTTTATCAATTAACTTCATTTGAAGGGATACTTTACTATCTAAATTCTAAACACAAAGTAAATGTCGGTTATAAGATTAGATACCTATGAATGTTTAATTTATCTAAAATTTGGTATGTGTGATCATCAATATAATATCAAAAGATTCACATTCTATCTTAAAAAAAACTATTAATCAAAGTAAATATTCAAGACTTACACGTATTTTGTGGAGTAAGTGGGTTCTTTCATTTTTCCAAATTACTATATTACTATCTTTTTTCACAATGCACTGAACCTAGACATAATATAGTTTCTATAAGTAACAAAAATTACAATCCCATGGAGAGGCCATTACTTAATAGAAAACAGATGTTAGTTTCATACCAAGGACAGGTCTGCACTAACAGTCAAAAGAGAATAACGAGTGAAAAGGAATTTACATCTGCAGCATCCCACAGCCGCACAGTTGTATCAAACGAAGATGTTGCCAGCTGAGTTGAATTTGGTCTGAAGCGAACATCAGTAATAATAAGACTGTGTTCCTCCGGAGTGCTTTCTGTTTGCAATGTCTCCATGTTCCACAGAACAACCTAATAACAAGCAATAAAATGAGCACCCATATCTTTAACACAAATAAGGCTCAGTTCACAATAGAGGGAAGGATGTATCACACACTCAACTTTATGTGTAAAATTCTATAAAGGTTTTTAATATGTTTTTAGTTCATGTATTATGGTAAACGTGGGTTTTAGTCCTTAAAAAGAATTCTGTAGGTTTTGATCCTCATAAATTTAATTATTTTAAATGGTTGCTATCATTATTGAATGGTGATGTGGCATGTATCTAGACATGCCACATCAGTAACCATTCTGAGATCATGTGAAGTGACATGTCTAGCGATAGGGACCATTTTCAAAACTTTTAAAATATACTAGCGTGTGTTAAGCGTAAGCCACACATCACTAGGGTGTACACCCGCAAGCAGTGAGTAAGAGAAGCAACAGTTCTGGACCACCCAAGGAGTGGTGATCACCCAACAGACATGATCCACCCAAGGGGCGCAAGTTCAAGAGATGTGAATCAAGGGGACATGACCCTTGGTGAAGAGTCACAACCATTCTGAACCCACCCAAGAGGCGCAAGGTCAAGAGATGTGAATCAAGGAACATGACCCTTGGTGAAGAGTCACAACCATTCTGAACATTTTGTCTATTAGGAATAGATGTTAGATGCAGTATAAATAGAAGTAAACCAGATTAGGAAGGGAGGAAAAAAACCAAGAAGGACAAGTCTGAATTGTGGAGAGGCAGACTCTCGAAAACCTGTTTTATATTAAAATATCTCAATTTACTTATATAAAATTTCTATTTCATCTTTTTTATCCTAGTCCATCTTCTCTGTTCTTATCAATTTGGTATCAGAGCACCGATCCGGTGCTTTATTTCCAACAATGGTGACAACTCGATCTAATTCCGATAATCTAGACACAATGGAGAGAATTTTGGAAATGCTGATGGTGGACCGACAAAATCGAGATGCAAAACAACAACAACTTGAAACGCGTTTTGCGCACCTAGAAGCCATGGTGGAAAATTTGTCTAAACAGTCGGAAGAGGGTACTTCCGGAGTTTCCGTCAATGGAAAAGAGACACCCAAGGAAAAACAGAACGCTGGAGAAAAGTGGAAATCCCCATATATGATGGAGAATCCGATGCTTATAGTTGGATAAATAAATTGGAATGCTTCTTTCAAATGAGAGATATACTAGAAGAAGAGAAAATTCAGGCAGTTATGGTGGCACTAGATGGAAAGGCGCTATGTTGGTTCCAATGGTGGGAAAATTGCAATTCTGATATTGGATGGGGAGATTTCAAACTTGCTATTCTTGAAAGGTTCCAATCTTCAGCCATTCTCAACCCTTTTGCTGCCCTCCTAGCACTTAAACAAGAAGAAACGGTGGAGTACGTTGAGCAATTCGAAAGGTTTGCAGCTATGTTGAAGGATGTTGGTGAAGAACATTTAAAGGATATTTTTGTGAACGGATTGAAGGAAGGCATTGGGGCAGAAATTAAACTCTATGAACCTCCTACTTTATCAATCATGGTCAAGAAGGCATTAATGATCGAGCAGAAAAATCGAGCAATTTTGGAAGGTGGGACCGAATGGTACTTCAAACTCAAATTCAAAATTCAACACCTCTTACCGAAGTCCATCATATACGAAGAGTGTTACTTATGGTGTTAGTCAAAAAGGTGGAGAGAAAGGTAATGGGCCATCTAATTTTTTTGCTGGCAGTACATCTATGAACAAACCAGAAAAAAGCAACCAACCTAGAAGATTTCAACGATTAACTGAAGCAGAACTTCTAGAGAAAAGGAAGAAAGGAGAACGTTTTCGCTGTGAAGAAAAGTGGAGCACCTCTCATATATGCCAAAATAAACAACTTCGGGTAATGTTAGTGACAGATGAAGATAATACTTTATAGACTCCGAAGAGGAACCCGAACCAGAGATTAGAGAAATGCCCCAATTATCCATGAATAGTATTGTGGGATTCACTTCTCGACGATCCTTAAAGGTTTGGGGAAATATTGGTGATCACAAAGTCATAGTATTGATAGATTGCGGTGCCACCCACAACTTCATTTCCAAGGAACTGGTGGAAAAATTACATTTAAAGGTGGATAACACCCCGTCATACGTGGTAGAAGTTGGAGATGGCCACAAAATCAAATGTAAGGGAGTTTGCATAGAAGTTCCCCTAAAGGTGAAAGAAGTACAGATACAGCAACAGTTCTTCTTGTTCGGCCTCGGAGGGGTAGATGTGGTTTTAGGCATGGAGTGGTTAGCAAGCCTGGGATAGATTAGAGCCAACTTTGAACAACTAACCCTGGCCCTCAAGATTGATGGAAAAAAGGTAATTTTAAAGGGAGAACCAGAACTATCAAAGAAAGACGCCTCGTTTAATCCTATGTTGAAGGCTTTACAACAGGGAGAAGGGTTCCTTATCAACTATCGTCACATTCAAACGGAAATAGATTGGAAGCATAGTTATCAATCCCGGATAGCGGAGCGGAGCGGGCACCCTCAAAACTGGGATAGCGGGATAGCGGCTAGCGGGATGACCGCTATTCTAATATTTTTATATATGTATTAAAAAATTTATAATATAAATATATAAGCTGAAAAAGAGAATATAAAGAGAAAAAAAAAGTCAAGAAAAAAAGTTTGCGCATAGAGGGAAGAAACAAAAGGTCAGAGCAGGGGGGAAGAACGAAGGTCAGAGCCGCCAAAGAATTGGACAGTGAAGCCTTTGCATGTAGAATCGTCGACCTCGACGAAGAAGGAGAAGGAAGAGCCGCCAAAGAAGAAGAAACAGACGTCGGAGACTGAGACAACTCCAGACAAGGCCGCCGGAGAAGGAAGAGCCGCTGGCCGGAGCAGGTAGAATCGTCGGAGGTTTGCGCACGCAGGGAACGAAGGTCGAACGAGAAGGAAGACGAGGTTTGCGTGCGCAGGGAAGTCAGGGAACGCTGTCGATCCGCTCCGCTCCGCCGCGATCGCGGGCTCTGCTATCCCCTGTCGCGGGCGCAACGGCCACTACACTAAAACGCATCGCTACCCTACCCCTTGTAGCGGCACATGTCCGCTCCGCTCCGCGATTGATAACATAGATTGGAAGGATTCAATTCCGTCTGAATTAAAAGATGTGCTACAAGATTTCCCCTCCATTTTTGAACTCCCAGAAGGACTTCCTCCTCGACGGAATCAGGACCATGCCATTCACCTCAAAGAAGGAGCCCAAATACCGAATATCAGACCATACAGGTATCCTCACTATCAAAAAACAGAAATTGAAAAATTGATTGCTGAAATGTTAGAAGCAGAAATCATCCGACCATCTACAAGTCCTGTCATAATAGTCAAAAAAACAGACGGCAGTTGGCGGTTCTGTGTAGATTACAGGGCCCTGAACAAAATCACCATCCCAACAAATTTCCCATCCCAGTAATTGAGGAATTGTTGGACGAGATAGGAAGGGCCAGCGTCTTTTCAAAACTGGATTTAAGATCCGGATACCACCAAATCAGAATGAAGGAAGATGACATTGAAAAAACCGCTTTCCGCACACATGAAGGTCACTATGAATGTATGGTACTTCCATTTGGACTTACTAAAGCGCCTTCTTCTTTTCAATCATTAATGAATGAAGTTTTAAGGCCGGTTCTCCGGAAATATGTTTTGGTATTCTTCGATGATATCTTAATATACAGCCCTTCCATGGAGGAACATAAGCAACACCTGCAAAATGTATTGACATTACTGCAACAGAATGAATTGAAGATCAATGGCAAGAAGTGCTCCTTTGGCCAAGAAAACTTGGAATACCTAGGACACATTATTTCCGCTAGAGGAGTATCTGTGGATCCTAAGAAGTTGGAAGCAATGACACTATGGCCTACACCCAAGAATATCACTAGCTTAAGGGGATTCTTAGGCCTTATCGGTTATTACAGGAGGTTCGTTCATAATTATGGAAGAATAGCACAACCATTAACCAACCTGTTGAAGAAAAATGCTTTCCAATGGAGTCCAGAGGCGCAAACTACCTTCGAACAACTTAAGCAAGCCATGACCAGGTTACCCACATTAGCAGTACCTAACTTTTCAAAGCCTTTTGTGGTTGAAACTGATGCTTGCGGAACCGGATTAGGGGCTGTTCTCATGCAAGAAGGAAGACCCCTAGCCTTTTGGAGCACTACCTTATCTGAAAGGAACCAGAGGAAATCAGTTTATGATCAAGAATTGATGGCAATCGTGAAAGCAGTCCAGAAATGGTGACACTACTTGTTGGGAAGCCATTTCATTATTAAAACTGACCAAAAAAGTTTGAAATTTTTTACAGATCAGAGGATGCTGAGCGAGGAACAATACAAATGGATTTCCAAATTGACAAGATACGATTTTGAAATACAGTACCAGTCAGGGAAGGAAAACTCTGTTGCCAATGCGTTTTCTAGAAGGGGTTCCTTTTGTGCCATGTCAATCTTACAAATTCATGATTTCGAGGAATGGGCTGAAGAAATCAAACAAGATGACAAGTTACAAAAAATCATGCAAGACCTGATTATAGATCCCACATCTCATACTGGCTATACTTTGACGGAGCAGAAGTTATTTTTTTAGGAGAAATTAGAACTGTCCAAATCTTCTTCCCGGATTCCAATTATTTTAAAAGAATTTCATTCCTCCTTGGTACGAGGACATTCAGGAATCTTCAGGACTTACAAAAGAATCGCAGGTCTAGTTTATTGGGAAGGGATGAAAACCGACATCAAAAATTTCGTTGCTGCTTGCGATGTCTGTCAAAGAAACAAAAGTGACAACCTTTCTCCAGCAGGATTGCTACAGCCATTACCCATTCCTACACAAGTATGGACAGATATTTCTATGGATTTTATTGGAGGACTGCCCAAATCCATGGGGAAGGATACAATTCTGGTGGTGGTTGACCGACTCACTAAATATGCCCACTTCATATCCTTAGGACATCCCTACACCGCTACCGAAGTGGCTGCAATTTTTCTACAGGAAATTGTAAGATTGCATGGATTCCCGTCTTCCATTGTTTCAGATTGTGACTCTTTGCTTTTAAGCAATTTTTGGAAGGCCATTTTTAAAGCAGCAGGTACACAGCTAAAGTTCAGTTCAGCATACCATCCCCAAACGAACGAACAAACGGAGGTTGTCAACAGATGCTTGGAAGTTTATTTACGATGCTTAATTGGTAACAAGCCTAAGAAATGGGTCTCTTGTCTTCCCTGGGCAGAATTCTGGTTTAACACCAATTATAATGCTTCAAGCAAAATGTCCCCTTTCAAAGCCTTGTATGGACATGATCCCCCTCACATTCTTAAGGGATCCACCATTCCTTCCCGCCTTGAAGAAGTCAATAGACTCACAATGGCTCGAGATGAATTATTGGTTGCTCTACGAAAAAATTTGCTGAAGTCTCAAGATGTCATGCGCGCGACGGCCAACAAACACTGCCGGGATATAGAATATGCAATAGGTGATTGGGTGTTCTTGAAGATGCAACCTTATAGGAGAAGGTCATTGGCTAAAAGGATTAATGAAAAACTCTCCCCTCAGTTTTATGCTCCTTTCCAAGTGTTAAACAAGGTGGGTGCGGTTGCTTACAAATTGGATCTCCCATCTCACAGTAAAATTCATCCAGTCTTTCATGTCTCTCTCCTCAAGAAGGCCATTGGTGATTCTTTCCAATCCCAACCTTTACCACCTATGTTATCTGAGGATCAAGAATTACAGGTTTATCCAGACTTTGTTTTAGATATACGTGAATTACAACCTGGTAACGTGGAAGTCTTAATTCAGTGTAGAATCTCCCTACAAGTGAAAATAGTTGGGAATCTGTGGCTAAATTACAAGAGGTTTTTCCAACTTATCACCTTGAGGACAAGGTGAGTCTTTTAGGCGAAGGTATTGATAAGCATAAGCCACCCATCACTAGGGTGTACACCCGTAAGCAGCGAGTAAGAGAAGCAACAGTTCTGGACCACCCAAGGAGTGGTGATCACCCAACAGACACGATCCACCCAAGGGGCGCAAGTTCAAGAGATGTGAATCAAGAGGGACATGACCCTTGGTGAAGAGTCACAACCATTCTGAACCCACCCAAGAGGCGCAAGGTCAAGAGATGTGAATCAAGGGCACATGACTCTTGGTGAAGAGTCACAACCATTCTGAACAATTGTGTCTATTAGGAATAGATGTTAGATGCAATATAAATAGAAGTAAACCAGATTAGGAATGGAGGAAAAAATCCAAGAAGGACAAGTCTGAATTGTGGAGAGGCAGGCTCTCGAAAACTTGTGCTATATAAAAATATCTCAATTTACTTAGATAAAATTTCTATTTCATCTTTTCTACCCTATTCCATCTTCTCTGTTCTTGTTAGCGTGCAATGCCCGCGCTTTGCACATTAGAAAACAAAAAGAAACACAGTAAAAACAAAATAGAAAGAGTAAAATAAGCAAGTAAAAAGAATAATATACTAGTAATACTGTCCAGCCAACACGTGGCATATGGCTGGACAGATTTTATATATATTGACATAAGGACCAAAACCAACAAAATATCTTTTGGGAGGACTAAGATCAAAATTTGCTATATTTGCAAGGACAAACAAGCATATTAAACTTCCTATATATATTTTCATCCTAATCTATAAACCAATTTACAAAGGCCATTATTTTTGGTATAGAACAGTTTTAGTTAAAAGGAAATTATCAGATATTGATGGAATTAGTCATCATGAGCATTCTGTCAATGTGGTCAAATAGCCAGATTCTTTATCTAAATAAATTATTGATCCAGCCAATATGATAAGTTCACCAAATCAATTGGGTATATTATTTCTCTTTATTTTTCTTTTTCAAAATCTTTCTCGTTGTGGATTAAACCTGGAGAACCCCCCGGAATAATAAGATCACAAATGCATAAAGCTATCTTTTCTAATTGAATATAGCATCTTATTAAGGGGCACCAATTTTAATTATATAGAAACCTGTGCATAAAAAACAAAACAAAACAAAACTTAGAATTGTTTTTTCAAGGTTTTCTTGAGACAGACTAATTTATTCAACTCAGAAGGAGTAATAGTCGGCTAATAGATGCTCAATGTTCAGGTATTAAAACAACCATTAGTCAATGTTCAATATGATAAAAATGGCCATATATCTAAATGGTTGAGAATTCGATCATTACCCACCCTATTCTTCTAAATAAATGTCTAATTACAGCATAAGGAAGAATGTATTGCATTAGAGGATGCTTATGCTTTCAGAATTGATTCTTGACATTCAGTATAAGGGACCAAACAAAGGAAAGACACATGGATACTTGGGCTTTTCATTTTTTGCTTACAACTTAATCGAAGGGTGTTATTCAGTCTTAACTGATCAATGCCTGCTCTTGTCCCAACAGTTATATGATGAGAAGAGTAAACATTGTGTTTTATTCATATGGAAAGGGACACCATGCCTGTTATAATGTCATGGTATGCCCGGTATATAAGATTTCACATGAGGTACGAGCTAATCAGATTAAGCAAATAAGCCATGTATCAAGGCAAAACATGAAGTTGAAAGAAAATAACAAAAATGACAAGGATGATTGAATGCCTAATAGGAGCAGGCAGTTATCACATCAATATGGAATCACTGACTTCAGCTTATTCGTGAGTTTTGAAATGCATCAAATAATTTAAAATAAGTAATTAATCTTGTTAACTTTTAATAAGGGAAAAAAAGAAAGATCTTTAATTTACATTACACCAGCAGATATATAATTGGTTCTATTAATATCTTATAACTAGTTTCTATCTTCTTTAAAGCTGTCGAGTTAAAGAACGAAATCCATTCTACCTTCTTGTCATGTCCTGCACTAGCTAATAATTTCCCATCTGAAGAGAAATGACAGCAAACAACTTTGCTGTTGCTTTTGCGTATAGAACCAACTTCACTGAAGGAAAAGCCTGAAATGGAAGCAATATAGCCAGCAACCTGGTACATGGAATGATAAAAATTTAAAGATCCATAAGAACATTAGATTACCTTTAGAAGCATCCGGAGCATGCTCAGAAGGGTTCCGTTTCAATGTGCCGAACAAGTCCCTTCCATCACCATCATCCTGTGAGAGAAATGATTCCACATTATCCTCTAAGGAGCCAACATCTCCAAAATGTTCCATGTCATCCTGCAACTAAAAGGATATAAATTATCAACATTCAAGAACTAATTATCATCTGTAACTTAAGAAGATTCAGTAGATGATAAAGGGCAGTAAAAAAAAAAAAATATATATATATATATATATAATGATACAATGCAGAAGTTTTTAAGTCTTGTATTCATTGGAAAATCAAGAATATCAGACACATTTTACCGAAAAAAATAGTAATATATTTATTATAATTCATGTCCTGAGGCTGAGAATGAATGATAGCAACTGCAGCATACACAATAAATATGTGCTTCAAAATCCACCATATGGGAATCATACGAGACTTGGGAGTTAGTAAATAACATAACATAATATAATTTAAGTATCTTTACCATCAACTATGAAGCATTCTCAATCTGTTCTAACATACTTAGAAATATTCTGAGTAACAAACATTAGCCAAAATTGGAACAATACCTGTAATCTCATAAGGGTACTTCAAGAATTAGTATAAAAATCAATACTATATTGTTTTTTTACAACAAATGATTTATTTGGAAGCAAAGTATGCAAGTAGATTACATTTTTCTCACGTAACACAAATTATAAAATTTTCAATTTGATTTACCAGCTGATTTGTCGAAGATGCAAGACCACCCACTCCATCAGTACCATATATGATCAAACCTTTGGATATACCAGCAACATTCTGCAAGTTACCAGCCATAGCAACTCCATCACCAGGAGTATGAGTTGATGGAGTTGATGGCTGAGAATTAGAAGGGCCAAGTGTATTTGCGGTACCAGTACTGTTGGCAGGTCCTGAAGATGTAGGCCCCTTCCTCTTCCGGTTATTCTAAAACATAGTCGGCAAACTATCGTTACATGCAAGAGAAGCATTTAAAGAAAAACTGCCAGCCTACATAACTTTCGCAAAAGGAAAAAGTAAAAGTATCTAAAATTGATATCATCTTAATTAAACATAAAAGTAATACCTGCACCAATTGTTGTGGATGCAAAGGATCCTGTTGTTGCTGGGAGGTGGATTGTTGGATCTGTGGCATGTTGATCTGCATAAAAAATACAAAATAATCATATAAACAAAGAAGAAATGAATTGTTATAAAGCCAAAATGGATCTTATATCAAACTTTTATCAACAAAATTTTCTGTAAGGTGGAGTAACCAGCTAAAATATTGTAATCGTAACCATTATGGGTTTCTTAATAGAAATTTCTTTAACTTTTCACGTGGCTAGAGAAGTGTTGTCAAACAGCAACTGTTGTAGCGCTATCACACTATAGCGTAGCGGGTTTTAGGGAAAACGCAATCGCGACAGCAACGCGTTGCGGACTCCACGAAAATCGCAATTACGGGCGCCTTATGTGTCACGGAATCTCATTGTGTCACAGCTGTTGCATCGTCGGTTTCCGACAAGATTGAATCTGGACTATAGAGAGAAATTGCACCACAGCTGTTGCATTTAGGGTTCATTGATTCATCATTCCCAAAGAAAGGAAACTGGGTCAGGAGTGGACTGCGGATTCAGGTCGCATCTTCAGAGTTGTTTTGGGCTTGCGGACTGTTGCATTTTGGCTTTGTTAAAACTCACGTGCAATAGTCACGTGGGTTTTTAAAATTTTACTCTATTGGTTTTTGAAACATCAGAGTCAAATTTTTTGTTTTTACTCTATTCTTTAGTACTAAAGACGAGCCCTGGCACAGCAGTAAAGTTGTGCCTTGGTGACTTGTTGATCGTGAGTTCAAATCCGGAAACAGCATCTTTACATATGCAAGGGTAAGGCTGCATACAATATCCCTCCCCCTTGCCTTCGCATAGCGAGGAACCTCTGGGCAATGGAATACGTAGTACTCTATTCTTTTTACTTTTTACTTATGGACTTGAGTTTTCTTCTAATAGACCCAATAGTAGAGGGCGAGTCCTAGCACAACGATAAAGTTGTGCCTTGGTTACTTGTTGGTCATGGGTTCGAATTCAGAAACAAGCTCTTTGCATATGCAAGGGTACGGCTGCGTACAGTAACCCTCCCCCTTATCTTTGCATAGCGAGGAGCCTCTGGGCAATGGTGTGCATAGTTTTTTTGTTTTGGTTTAGGCCCAACAGCAACATTTTTACTCTATTCCTTTTACTTCATGCAACTTTGCAGTTTCCAGGATCATTCTATAGTCACCATACCCTTTCCTCTGATTCTTAATCACAATGTAAACCCTTCAACCCTTCTCTCTAATTCTTAGTCACCACTCACCACATAAACCCTTGCCTACCAAAACTTTCCAGCCTTCTTCGTCCAATGCCTTTGTTTTTTTTACAGGTAATAACTTTTCTTTCTTTCTTTTGTTTAATACTCCCCCTTCTTTGTCCATGTTTTCTTGATGCTTTTAGCTTTTTTTGATTATATGCCATATTGGGACTTGTTTAGCTAATTAGCTTTTAGCTGTTTTGGCTTTTTTTTATTATATTGGGTAAGGGGCAGAGGAGCTTGAACATATTTTGTCTTGAAAATTTTAATTTTTGAGATAATATTATGGTAATGTTTGTCCAGCTTATTTTAATTTGCATTTAGCTTGCTTTTTTTATACATATTTAATTGCTATATATATATATATATATATATATTCTATTTCAACCGCTATGTGGCTTCTGCTATTTGGCTATGACCAAGGTTGTTAGTATCGCACGATACACGATATGTATCGTGCGATACGATCTGATACATGTAAAAAACGATACGAACCAGACCACTGAATCGTTTTTGAGTTGAATCGCAACATTGAATCGTGAAATCGTACGATTCGAAACGGAATCGTGAATCGCTGAAAGTTTCCGATTCTAATTTTAAAAAAAGAAAACCAACAGTCGCGGAGACCAAAGAGTCGCAGAGTTGGAAGATAAAACCGAAAAGAATAGAAAGAAAAAAGAAATCGAGAGTTTCTAAGCAGAAGACAGTGAAGCCTTGAAGTTGCAGAGAAAAAGCAACTTGCAGAAAGAGAAGAACTAAAGAAGGCAATACACAGAGAAGAAATGCGACGCATAGAGAGTTGAAGACGAAGTCTCTCCGTCGTCAGCGCCACAGCTTGGGGCCATCTCCGTCGCCAGCGTCATCGAAGCTTGAGGTCCTCGCTCATGGTGGTTTGTGGAGACAAAGTCACAAACAAAGCACTGGAGGCGTGAAGGTGAGGCTGCGGAATAGAAGACCGTGGCTTTTTATTTGGGAAGGGAAGACAAATTGTTATGGGGATTAGGGTTTTTTTATTTGGGCCCCAGATCCGATTTACTTCCTGCACTCCCTTTTTTGCTTACTTTACTCCTTTTGGCCATTTTTTTTCTTAAAAATTACACTTGATATTGCAATACTACATACTGATAGTGATAGTAGTGATAATATTAGTCTTGAAATTTAATTAATATGAGAATAAATGGTTTTAGATTTGGTTACTTATATATTTTGGTATTTGGATTTTTTTTAATTTGGATTTATATAGTATTATATATTTTTAAGTTGTTTTTAATTTGTTTCTGAATCTTACGATTTGATACGATTCACGATACAAAAAAACAGCTGAACAATTCACGATATGTATTGCGATTCGACAACCTTGGCTGTGACGCTATCCGCTATATTCAATAGCGGATTTTCAGCTTTTCGCGATTTTCCACGATCTGCTATTGACAACACTGGGCTAGAGCATATCAGAAAGACAGAAACTAGGATCAGTTCTACATTATCCACCAAACACCTTGTACTTTAATGGTCATGCTTAAACATCATTTAACATCAAGAGTGACAAGTATCATTCTTTAGGGGAGAGTAGAAAAGACAATCTTATGAAAAAGTAATATAATCTAATCAAATGGGTGGATAGTTGATTAGTTGTTCATATGAAGACATAAACTACAGATCAAGAAAACATAAGCATAAAGTACACTCGTTGATTTAAATCATGTAAATTGTTCTAGCTTTATCTCATTCATGTAACATGAAGTCATGAATATAAAATAAATGTTACCTTAGATGAAGTAGATTGCATTGGAGAGCCTATCGATCCATCATTTGCAATTGATTGACCGTCTTTAGCATTCAAACTTACCCTAGCTAATCCCCTTAATCGTTGTGGATCCATATCTCCATAAACTGGTGAATTGCCAATATTTCCTTGTGCCTGAACCTGTGCGAGGAGCTGTTGTTGTTGCTGTGGCAAAAGCTGAAACTGATTTGCACTCTGAAGGAGAGGCTTCTGAACTGGTGCTCCAAAACCAGGACGAATTTGATCAATGCCCTAGATCATATTACAATTCATTTAAAGTGGATCAGATATACTGCTAGATATCCAAACAAAAAGCGAATTCAAGGCTCGTAGCTGAACTTACAGTTAGAGGCCATCCTTTCAATGTGAGACTACCAACTCCCGGATTCAATCCTGAAAAGGGAGAAGAAAGAGAACATTGAAACCAAGAAATATGATTGCCAAAGAAAATGCATATTAATTATGTGAAGCCCGTAAAACTTTATATAAGAAAATGATCTTGAAGAAGTAAAACATACCAATGCATTAACCCCAAATTGTGAAAAGCATAATAAACTAAACTACCATACAAGATTGTCAAACTTAAATGTCTAGGTAAATTGGTGGAACTTCCATAGATTATGAGTTCAGCAAATATTAAAAAATCCTACTAATGACATATATGCAGAATATAATACTCTGAACACAACAATAATTCAACATTTCAACTTCCTTAATAGATCAAAGTAGCAAACCACAATAATATAGTGTGATAATATATTAGTACTAAATAATATCAAAATACACAAATGACCAAATCATACAAAAATTTATAAAAACATTACTTCCTTTAGTGAAAACATTTCAAAAAAGAGTTAATTTCTTCAATTCATTTGAGCCCTAGTAAAATGTGACATTTACGTTGGCTTCAAGACAGCATGAGCAACATAAAACACTGTTACTGTAGGGTCACTGGGGGCCAAAAATTAAATTTGATTTCAAACTCATTTTTTTTTTTTTTGCTCAGCAAAGATATTATATTATATAAATATGTGAAA